>PVJH01018275.1:0-45613 GCA_004026705.1 Nesogale talazaci | reverse complement strand
GAGGCACGGCAGGGAGAGGGAGAGGTGTGGGGGAGGGAGGAGAGACACTTAGTCAGTTCAAACCCACCCAGAGGGGCCTCAGAAGAAAGGCTTGGTGGTCCATGTGTGAAAGGTGGCAGCCATTCAGAGTCTATTGAACAAATATACCCCAAAACATATGAGATTCCCAGGTACTTGGACCTCATACCGCTTACATGCATCTTTGGGAAACTGTCAATTAACAAACGGAGGCTGAAAACTCATAGTCAGCTATACACAGAGAAGGAGGTCAGCAGTTGGAAACCATAGGGCGCTGCGCAGGAGAAGGGCGGGGTTTCCCCCTCCCACAGGGTGCTCTGGTCTCAGAGGCTCAGAGGGCGGTTCCACACTGGCCTGTAGGGTTGCGAAGTTGACATCGACTCATTGGCAGTGAGTGTGGTTTTTTTGTTTGTTTCTTTATATACCACAAAGTTCTAGAGAAAGGGATGGGATTTTAGGCAGAGTGGACAAGGAAGGCTCCTCTAAAGTGTCCCTCTCAGGGAAGAGCTGAAGGAAGTGGGGGGGGGTGGGGGTGGAGGTGTGCTTGTCTAGAGAAAGATGTTCCAGGCTGAGAAGGGTCCAGTCTGGATGTGGGAATGGAGTAACTGTGTAAGGAGGTCAGGGGGCTACAGCAGAGAGAATTAAGGGGGTGGGTGAGAGTGGGGACAACAGAATAATGGAGGTGCAATAGGAGGAGTGGTTCTCAACCTGTGGGTCATGACCCCTTAGGGGCTCAAACGACCCTTTCACACAGGTTGCCCAAATCATAATAGAAGCAAAATGATAGTTATAAAGTAACAAGAAAATAATTTGATGGTTGGGGGAGGAGGGTCACCACAACATGAGGAACTATATGAAAGGGTGGAGGCATGAGGAAGGTTGAGAACCACTGCATTAGAGGGAATCCTCTAACACCAGATGTATTAGGTGGGGTTCTCTAAAGAAACAAAACCATGACACTTGTGATTTAATATATAGAATGATAGATTTATACAATGAGAAGAAATATAACAGTTAATGAGTCCGCACAGCAATACATAGGGCTTAGTTCCACTCACTTTTGTGGAACAGTCAATATACTAAAAGTCCTTCAACTCATGGAGGGGGTTTCAGCCCAAGATCAGGGAAACAGATTGGGAGGGGGGAGCCTCCCTCAGGCAAAACAGGCAGAATCTGTTTACAGGCAGCAGACAGCAGGGTGGATCCGCAGCAGCAGCAGAGCTTAGCAAGGCAGGCCAGATGTGATCTTGGACACAAGCATGGAGACAGGATGCACCAGCCTAGAGCTCAAGCAATAGCAGTACAATGAAGCAGGTCTCAAAGGAGCCTCTAGCTCCAGCTACACAATCCGCTAGCCGGTTTGGTCCACAGGGACTGCAGCACAATATCTCTTTGCCCTCCAATCAAACTGCAACCTGATTAATCTCCAACCACATGTTCCTAGTGGCCAGGTTGGCACAATAAAACTAACTATAACACCAGACTTATTATTTATTGAGCCCTACACATCCACCAAATATTCTATGGTGCACATTGCATTTCTGAAACCCTTACAGTAGCCTAGCTTTTCAAATGATGAAATTGGGATTGAGAAAGCTTGATGACTTACACAGCTTCGTATAGAACTCAGACCAGTATGATTTCTTATTCTCCTGCTGCTGCTTTATTGATCTGGCTTGGTGCTGAGCTAGGCAGGGCATGATTTAAGTAAAATCTGGTTAGCTAGGAGGTCACTTGTAGATAAAATTTTGTCCTGAATTATAAAGAGCTGCTCAAGAGCTTGGATCAAAGGGCACATTCTGGATCATGGCCAAGGTTACACACCATGTCATGATTCTGTTGAAAGAAATGGCACTGAATTTCCCCAATATGAAATGAGGTTGCAGATCACTAATTGGTTGGTTTCTGGAGTAGAAGGGTCCATAGAAGACAGAAAATTGCACAGCTTTATGTGATGGCCAGTGAGACAGTTGCAAGTTCAACTTGTAGACCAAAGGAGAGCTGGGACTCTCAGTCCAAGGCTCTGAGCACACTGAGTAGGAAAAGCACACATGGCTGCATTGCCCTGCCTTCCTTTCTTTGGAAGCGTTAGGGTAAGATGCAGAGAATGGAAGCTTGAGGGGTGCCCATCCGCTTCTTGAAGGAATATTCCCTTGCTCCCTCACCTACTACAGCATCCTCTAAGTTCCTTTTTAGAACAGAAGCCACATTTCACTCAATTCTCTTAGCAGTACCTTGCAAAGTAGTGTATATTGGTTTCATTGAATGAATCTCATGAACAGCCCAAAGCTTTTCTGGTCAAATTTCTACTATCTCTTGGTTTCCTCAGTGGCAGCCTCAGTATGTTAATTCTCTGCCTGAGTTTTAGCACATGGGCCACTATCTAAAACTGAAGGGAATGTACTAATCCCGGGTTCTTGTGGCTGTCACTTAATGAGGCCAGCAGCTAAACATTAAAGATCATCAATGATAGAATTTCTCCTAGGTGAGCCCGAAATGCAAGCATGTGTATCCTTGGAAGAGGGGAACAGAGAGGGTTTTGAAACAGAAGGGGAGGCAAAGTAGCCACAAAAGCAGAGATCAGCATGATGTGGCCACAAGCCAGAAAACATCTGGAGTCACTAACAACTAGGAGAATCATGGGATGGATTCTCCCCCCGAATCTGCAGAGGCAGTGTGTGTTAGTCCAGGTGGACCAGAGAAGGAAATCCAAGGAGACTCACATGTGTATTAGAAATAACTTTATATAAAGGGTAACTGCAGATTAAGAAAATATCCCAGCCCAGGCCAGAACAGGTCCTTAAGTCCGATATTAGCCCATACTCCTGAAACCAATCTATAAATCCCCCTTCAGACTCAAGCAACACATGCAATGATGCCACATGCAGGAAGAGCACTGGCCAGTGGGTACAAAGTCTTGTGGATCCAGGGGAAGCAACTCATCTCAGAGCTGGCATGGGTCTCCACAAGGCTCCTCCAGCTGCAGGGCTCTGGCTCCATCAGGGTAACTCCATATGTCCTACCAATGGGAAGATGAAGCAGAGAGTGTGTCTGCCTCCCAAGGAACTACTTATCTCCTTCGGGCCTCCAAACAAGGTCATCAAGCTTTCAACTTCACTGACAGTCTAGTATCCACCTCTTTGCAAGCTAACAGGAGATTATGTAAGAACATAATCTGTGAGGTCTCCAGAACTTTCAGAAAACAAGTGTCTGTGGTTCCAAGACACCAGCTTTGGGACAGTTGGCTACAGCTGCCACAGGACAGGAACAGCCCCTCACAGCCTGCCATCTTCACCTGACCTCTCACCTTGTCCTCAACTCACGTGACCCTGTGGCCCCAGACCCCACCATTTCAATGTGCTGAAGCTGCTCTGGCAAGATATACCCTGTAGGGGAGACTTTAAAAAACAGATAACAGTTTTCTCACTGCTTGAGAGGCTGGGTGTCCAGCTCAGACTATCAGCTCTAGGGCAGGGTCTTTCACCTCAGTGATCTTACCAGTTATCCTGGGAACATCTTGACCTTCCTTCCTGTGTAAGGACATCCACCCTGGGTGAGTCTCAGGCCACATCTCCCCCATGATCGGTTGTCTCTGTGTCTATTGTACCCTGATTATAACTCAGAGGTGATTTAGGTTCAGAGCCTATTTGCTTTGGAATGACCTCATAAGCTAACCAAAGAAAACCTCTATTCCAACAGGGCCACCTCCCCAGGTTAGGAGCCAGCCCTATCCCAACAGGGCCACCTCCCCAGGTTGGGAGCCATGACCTCCATCCATATTTTGAGGACACAGATCCACACATAACACTCACTGTGCCTGCGGCTTCACTCGCTGATTCGTTAGCCTGTCCCATCGCCTCTCTCTGCTGCTCTCTTTCCAATCACCTGGCTGGCTCCTCTGGCCCCCAGAGGCTCCCTTTCCATCATCTCCTCCAAGAACCCCCCCTCCTGTGCTGAGACAACAATGGGCTGGAAGCCTCTTCCAGCAGCACCACAAATCTTCATTAGGATGGTAATGATCATTAATGTGCCGCCACCGCCATGGTCTGTTAGCACGCCTTGTTACTGGCAGCATGACGGATGGTGGCCTGTGTGCCCTCCCCACTAGCCATTGCTCCGCTGGTGAGTTTTATGAATGAAAGACTGAAAGACAAAGATGGTGTGAGGGAATGGCAGCCCTGGCCGGAGTGCAGTCTGCAAATCCTTCTTAAGAGGAGGCTAACCTGCTCCAAGGGTGGGGGTGCCTACCCCCCCACCCCACTCCACCCCTGCCCATCTGCCCCTGTCTACCCATAGCAGGCCAGGAGAGATCCAGGGAAAGCTGTCCAATGAAATGCAGGGAGCCACTGAAATTTCAACATCTGAAGCAAAGGACAGTGATGTGCTACCAGCCTATCTCATGAAATAAATGAGTCATATGGACAAGAAAACTGTTCATTGATGATTGGAAATCCACACGCAACTGGGCAGCTTGTGCTTTTATGTGTGAATTCTGGCCTTTCTCACCCTGAGGTCTCTGACTGATGGTTCTGGTCAGTGCTCTTTGACAATCTTTTAGCGATTGATGACATGCATTTTTCCGGGGGGGGGGGGAATTATTTTATTTATATTTAACTCATAGGCTGACTTTTAGCTAAAAGTTCCTAAAATACAAAAAAAATACAAAAATAAATAAAAAATTTTCTAAAATACAAATTTCATGAATAGGGATGAGATCGATTAAAATGATTTCTACAACTTATGGAGAGTTGACAATTTTTTTGTTGTTTTTATTGTTGTTTGTTTTTTTCTCTTTCAACCCCTCACATGAACCACCCAAACATTGATTGGTCACCACAGATTTTAGATTTTACCCTAATCATACCACAGTTTGCAGTGAGTCCTTTTCTCTGGCTACTGTCAAAACCTTTCTGTTTGGACTTATGCTTTGTCATTCAACTCTGCTGTGCCTGGATAAGTTTTATGGTTCATGCTGTCTTTGTCATTTTGGGGGTAAAATGGAGTTCATTGAAATCACTTGCTCTAAATGGTGATGCTTTTCACTCAAGACATTTTTGGTCACTGGAGTCCAACTGGAGTCAACTTGAGACTACTAAGAGTAAAGGGATGGAGTCTAGCCTGTCAATCAGGTTACAGCTTAATGAACTCATTTGGAAGTGCTACAGAAATAAGTACCTCACTGGAGGACCAACCCACACTCTCTGCTTCGTCTTGCTGTTCACTAGTCACTGATGCTACAATGATGGACTCAGAGGCCTGGAACTGGAGGAGCCACATGGACACACATGCCAATGCTGAGAGGCTTCCATCACCACTGGATCCACAAGACTTCCCACCCATGTGATTTTCCTGTACTTGGTAGCATTCCATGTGTTTTGTGGGTCTGAAGAGGACTTTATGGACTGGTATCAAGCACATGGGCTATTATTGAACTTATGGAGTTGATCTGGACTGGACAGGGATGTTATCGTAATATACAATTACTCTTTGATATAAAGCTCTCTCTTACATATATGTGTCCTGTATTTGTTTATCTAGTCAACCAAGACTAACACAGTCACTACTCATTAAAATATTTTGTCTGCTAAATAAAGAAAAAATAGGGACACCTGTCCAGACCACTGGGAGCAGTGTATGGGCAGATGCCAATGAAGTGCTGGCATTTGGAAGACACACCAGGATTTTAAGAAAATCCATCAAGTCTCCTTGTATTCTAAAACTCAGGCAGAGAAAATCAGCTAACCACTGGGGCTGCAGCTGCGGAAATCCAGAGATCCCAGGAGATTAGGAGGAAGATTGGCATGACATTCATGTAAGTCATTCCATTCAAGCAGCATATGCACCATGAGGCCTGCATTTTGGGGGGATACATAGAGGACGCTATAGAATTTTTCATCCTAATAATCTTGGGCTCACTCTCAGTCACTAATGGATGCTCTCTGTTCCTTTTGATCATGCCATATAGGTATTTCTGCCAACTTTTAAACACCCAAACCCTCGTTAGCTCTATCTGGGGTCTTTTATGCCCCTCTTTACACTCGGTTCACCTGTCTATACTAGCTGAAATAAGCCATAACCCCAAACTTCTGTGGCTAAACGTATTAAGGAACTACGTGTTACAGACCCCTCATGCTACAGACTGCAGAGCTCTGTTCATTCAGAAACCCAGTCTTCTTTCACCTTGTGAGATCATCCTTTTGCCTGATGTCTTGAGAGGGTCAGGCATGTGATCCATTCAAAAAAGATCCATGAGCAGTCTCTGAGTAGATTTGGGTGGACAGCCTTCCCTTTAACCATCAACGCCAGAGCTTCCTAAAGTGAAGGCACCCTGATGGCAAAGTCATTACATGCTGGTCTGTTCACTGTAAGGTCAAGAGTTTGAAACCACCAGCCGCTCCATAAGAGAAAGATGGGACTTTCTACTCCCATCTTTCCTGCAAAGAGTCAGTGTTTCAGAAACCCATTGGGACTTTTCTGCCCTGTCCTGTAGGATCTCCGTGACTTTGCATGGACTCGCTGGGAGTGAGTTGGTTTGGTTTTTTATCCCAAAGTGAGGGATGGTGACCCTGGAGGGTGCTGGGATAACTCCTCACCACAACACACACACACACACACACACAGAGCCGTCTAGTTGATTCTGACTCATGGTCCCCCTCGGCACAGGATAGAACTGTCTCTGTCAGTTTCTGAGACTGAAACTCTTTATAGGGGTGGAAACTTTGTCTTTCTCCCATAGGGAGGCTGAGGGTTTCAAACATCAGAGCTTGCAGCTAACGGCCGGGATGTAACCACAGCCCCACCAGAGTTCCTTGCTGGAATGGTGATGGGCTGCAAAGGCAGACACCTACACTCTATCCTGGATTGTGGGTCTGAGTACAAGAACACTTTGCCAGTGGAGCACTGAGTGAATTTTCTTCTTCTTCTTCTTCTTCTTCTTCTTCTTCTTCTTCTTCTTCTTCTTCTTCTTAAAACGGAACCGTAGACCAAATAAGCTTGGGAACCTATCATTCACAGCCTCCTCTGAGTCCTGGGAATTTTCTCCACGCAGAAGGTAAATAGGGTAAGGATTCTACACACCAGTATTTTATGTGTCAGGATTGCAAATAGTGTACATAGAAGAGGCCAAGCCCTGGTTACTCGCTGGGTGTGATCAGCTAGATCTGCAGTTGGAAACCATCAGCCACTCCATGGGAGACAGACGTTCCAGTCGGCATTAACTCGGTGCTGATGGGTGACCTGTAGAAGACGTTGTCTTGTGCACACCAAGAAATCCTATCCAGAGAGAAGTAACCCCCTGCTCCTAGGGCCTCTGCTGTGTTCTGCCACCTTCCGGAATGACCTCAATCCAAGTCTTACCCTTTTCCTGGAGCAAACAAGTGACCAGCATGGGAAGGTGCAGGCCCCCCATCCTCACAGGAACTAGGACAAGATGGAAGAGTCAGCCCAGCTCCCATATATCAGGTGAGGTCTGAGACTATCACAGCCCATCCTTCCCTCTGCCCGGACTGACTCTCTCCCTTTCTGCTCTGGTTTAGACTTGGGTCTCAGAATAAACTCAGAGCATGCATCTGGGGTAGTTATATGATTTCATGCCGACTTGAAGATCCATGAAAGCATAGGGGCGGTATTCGATCTGTCAATCAGGTCACAGTGTGATGGTCTCTCATTCTGGGCATGACCTTCTCATAAGGAGGATCCTGAGACACCCCACGCATCACCACCACACACACACACACACACACACACACACACACACACACACCTGTCTTCACTTTCCTGCTGGCTGACACTGGTCGCTGCGATGTTACCATCACCATAGGCTCTACATGACTGAGATCTGCCCTGCATCATTACACCAGTCTGAAGAGGGAACTTGATTTGGACTGGACTGGGCTGCATTCTTGATATGTAATCACTTATCAATGTGAAGTTCTTTCTCACACATATATGCGTGTCATTGGATCTGTTTCTCTAATCATCCTGACCTCAGACAGCATTCATAGGAAGGCCACATGCCACTGTGCATGTCGCCCATAGCAACGCTATAGGACAGAATAGAACTGTCCCAGCGGATTTCTGAGATTCCTGCATTTTGCAGGAGCAGAAAACCCCATCTTTCTCTTGTGAGGTGGCCAGTGGTTCAGAAGCGCAGGCCTTGTGGTTAGCAGAGTGATTGGAAGCAAACGTGGAGCAAGTAGTTGAGTCTGAAAGGACTGCACTTGTCCTTGTAATGATGAATTTGAGACCCGGCTCTTCTACCTTCTAGAACAAGTAAAATAAAAGTGGAACAGCCACCATGAAGATTAACTGGAGCATCTGTGCAAAATCAAGTATCCCAGACTGGGCGCAGAAAAGTTCCCCAATCAGTACTCAATAGGTTTGGCTCTGTCTTCTGGCTACATACAAACACTGACCTGTGCTACCATGAACCTGTGGGTTGGGTTATTCAGACACCATAGACTATCCAGAGCTGACCAAATCGAAATTTACTGGCAAGCCGGAAAGTAACTATCACCATTGTTTTGACTTTCTCTCAAAAATGTTTCCCGTTGGTACTAAACCACTTGACCGAGGCTCGATCTTCTGGGGCCCTACCCTGCCCTGTCATTCTGTGGTTTGCATGAGCTGGAAGAGCATCAGATGCCGGGACCTGGCATCAGTGTGAGGCAAATGCTTTTGAGAGAAGCTTTGAAGGCAGGAATGAGGCTTGGCTGCTTAGAGCTGAAGGTTCTCTTATGCTTCAGGCATTCCACTGAAGAAGACACCCTCCCATGGGAGGAGGCTAACTGGGCACCACAGATTGATCCGGGGGTGAAGATGCTTCCTTCTCGCCTCAACTATTGAACCCAGACCAGCATAAACATGTGATAAAATCACAGCACCAGTGAGGAGGCCCAGAAACTGCCTCCAATCTATACAGTACACAGGAAGGAATTCTGTGCTGTCAGGTGGGGTCAGCGTCGATCCCGTTTGATTCACAGGTTCTTCAGCCCCATTGTGGGGCAGAGGCTGGGAGTCAGTGCTGGGTGATGCTCTTGTGTCACTGTCTGGGAGAGTCTGGAGCTGGACTCCCAACATCTAAATCCTGGCTCCACTGCCACTGCTCTGAGTGAATGAGGAAGCAGTTCATGACCCAGCCCTTCTGGCTTAGTCTTCCCCTCTGTCAAATGGAAATCACAGCAAGACTGGCACCCCTGGTAGATTTGAGGGCTGGATGAAAGAAATACACAAAACCCTTAAAAGGTACCTGGCATTCAGTGAGCTTGCAACAAAACCATGGTGGTGGTTGTTATGGCTGAAGAATGCACTTTGACTTGTTGGCCGACGCACCTATTGAAATCTCCCAGTTCCATGCTCGAGGTGGTTGCTTGGCCACACTCTGCTCAGGGAATAGTGAAAGCCACGCTGATTCTACTTGATATAGGAGCACCAAGACGAGATCTCTGCACCAACCTGCAGGCTGTGGTGGTAGCCTTAATAAAGAGCAGTTGGAACTAGTAGAAGCACAAACAAGCCTGTTCAATATCTGTTGAAAAGAGAAAAGAGAAGAGAAGAGATGGTGTTTGAATAGACTTTACGGAGGGAGAGGCCACTGATCCTAGATGTCCCACCTCCAATCTCACACTTCTCCTCCTCCTCCTACTCACACCTCCTACTCACCCTCCAAAGGTGGTATATTGTTGTTGTTGTTGTTGTTGTTATTGTTGTTGTTGTTAAGTATCAGCAGGTCAGCGCAGACCCATAGTGACCCTAAGAACAGAAGGAAACTTTGCATGCCCCCCCTCCAATGATCTGTTAACTGACTACTCTGGTGGCTTGTATGTCACTCTGAAGCTGGAAACTATGTCACTGCTGTCCAGATGCCAACAAGGTCACCCAGAGGGAACAGGTTTCGAAAGAGCTTTCAGATTAAGAACTGACAAAGGACTCAGCTCCCCACTTCCGAGGAGGAAGCCGTGGAGAACCTTAGGCGCAGCTTGGAAGCACTGTCAGATACTCAAAGGTGGTATGAAAGCTACTTTTTCAAGACTGGAAGGTGCCTTCGAAAGAAGAAGTATGCTGCCCTGAATAGGTGTAGGGGGAACATTTAAAAAATTTTAATCTTGAAACCAACATCTGTCATGTACAAATGTACAGCTTTGAAAAGTCACACCACCCACGTCTTTGATACCAGGGGCAGGGTCACATTGGAGCCTGGCAACTTTTGAGAACAGCCTATGGATGGAGATAGGAGGTGGGACAAATGACAAGCATCCACCCAGGCTTGTGAACTGAACAATTTAAACTTTGGTTGGCAGTGGGAGTCGGGGTGGGGGGGGGGGCAGCAGAGCCCCACCCATTCACAGGATATGCCAGGGAAGAGGAGAAACAAAGTGGAACAATTCAGGATATGATCATGGACCTGAGTTTTATGATCACAGATCTGAGCTCTATGATCATGGATCTGAGGAGTTTTCCATGGCCATCCAGTTGCTGTGTGACTTTAGAACATCACCAACTATCTGGTGCTCAAAGTTCTTAGCTATCAAAACAAAGATAGTTCTTAACTATCAAAACAAAACTTCAAAGAAGTTTAACTCATTGGGTCATGACAATATGCAAAACCAAAATAGACCCAAGTTTTTTTTCAATGTTACGATCAAGAACAATAATCAGAAAGAAATATTACAGGGGGAAGTCCTGGAATAAGTAACCTGGAAGAGGTTTCATGGACATTTTTAGACACCAGATACATGAGCTTGGCTATTGGCAGGACTTTAGGGAGTAATGCACACTCAAAGTCTAGTGGTCGACCACCCTCTTGGAGCAGAGCCACATTGCTCTGCAACTTCACGCATAATCCCAGGGTCAAGAGGTTTGGTTGCTATGCAATATATATACTGCCCTTGCATTCTGAGAGAGAGGTTAAGATTTTCTAGCAAGCCTTTTACCCATCATTTTGCACATTGTAGTTTTTACACTGATTCTTCCAAATTTAAAAAATCCCAATCTGTTCCAGTTTTGGTCCTTGGTTATAACTGAACCAAGAAGAACAGTTTCAAAAATCCTAAAACAGACAAACTAACTAAAATTGTTCCTAACATTAACTGCTCTAACATTTAATTTTTGTATCTGTCAAATAAAAGGGGGAGGGCATTACCTATTCTGGAGGAGCCTAATGAGTATTTAATTTAATATACTATAATATATATATATATATCAAAAGATTGCCAAATAAATGAACCCATTAAATAATATCATTTGTTCTTATGCTTCCAATTGGCACTTAAGGATGTACGGAGGACAAATAGCCATAATGTGCTGGAAGAAACCTTTCATTTCAATGGTCATTTAGTCAACTAGAACATCTCAGAAATGAGAAAGGTTGACACCTATACAGTCAGCCCCCACTTGAGAAGAGGGAGCATAGTGTGGGAGAAAGAACATTAGCATTTGTGCAGAGATACTTGCTCCCCATTATTCTCCCTACCATCTAAAGCAAGTCACTCAGTCTCTCTAATGTTCACTCTCCGCCCCTGTAGAGTTGGGATAATGGCAACACCCCTGTCTCACTCGAGTGATCTGTTTCACTGTCAAATGAAATAATGGCTGGGGAAGTGCTTTGTTAACTGCAAAAGGTCATGCCAAGATGAGGCGTGAGTCGGTGCTTAAGCAAAAGCGGAAGAAAAAATGACAATCTGGCAGCACTGGCTGACAGGCTGTTGGGAAGTCCCCGAAGTTTCTTCTATAATGCGGACTCTTCAAAATGTTCAGCCTGAGGATGCATAGGCCACGTCCATCTGCTGTCACACGTCTACAGAGGAGACCTCCAGATCGGAGCCTCTTCCGCTTCTGCACCCATTTCAGCGTGCTCCTTTGTGAGGAAGTTCTCAAAGACCTCAGTACTTACCGACGTAAGCATAGTTTGATGGAAAGATGAGACCACCTGGAATCTGGCTCTTGTATCCAGGCTCAATTGTTACTTTCTCAAAGGGACTGGTGTTAGTCCAAAACCTTACACTGTGAACTTCAATTCGACACACCAAAAGAGAAATATGAGCTACTTTGGCATTAACCTTTCCACATGTGAGATTGCAATTCTTCCACTCTTCATGGTGTCAACTTGGGGAAATGTATGCTTCGAACTTCCATTTCTACATCTGTTAACTACACGTAGCTGTAGCAATGCTGAAAACTTGAAGAGATGATAAACAATGGACAGAGCACCTCTCTTTCAGAAAGTTTCTTTTTAACTCACTGCCTTTAACTCACTGCCTTTGAGTCGGTGCTGACTCATACCCACCCGCTGTGAGTTTCTGCAGCTACAACTGTTGACGGGAGTAGAAGCCCAGTCTTTCTCCCGAGGAGCTGCAGGTAGTTTGGAACTGCTGACCTCACAGATCACAGACCCACATGCAACCACGGCATCACCCCGCCTCTTCTAGAGCTCATGTAATAATAGGGCTCAAAAGTAATTTAAGTGACTTTTACTTAACATTGTTCTTGTCTATAAAAGTGCACAAAATAGAGGTACACAGTTCAAGGAACATTCATAAAATAAATATTGGTGCATTTGTGGTACAAAATATGTAAGCAACATGCACATCCAAAAAAAGTCAGGGGGCGGGGAATGTTACCAGCCCCCAGGTGTCTCACTGTGGTGCAGTGATTTACTTAAAATGCCTCTTCTAGCTGAAGGCTTTGTAACCCCAACCAAACTGGCTGGGGCCATGCCCATGGAATGTCTTTTCTCTTTTCCTGATGGGACGGGTAAGAGAAGGGGTGGGATGGGGAGAGATGCTGATGGATTATAGGATTCAGAAAAGGGTGATTGATAACATAATTTATTGTGACTGTAAAAACTTGGAACTCTAACAAGAGGATTGGCCAACTTTCCATCTTGCTGATTATAAACATGAGCCACTTCAAAACAAGAGCAAGGACTAACTCCTATCAAGAAAGAAGAGTTGGGAATAGCATGTGTCCTTGAGACCCCATTGAACCTTCTTATTCCAGGGTCATAATGCTCTGTTGGAGTCCTGAGAAACAGCAGGGAAATTGCAGAGAAGCAGCAAGAGCAAAGACCAAGGGCAACCCACTGACCAGAAGCTGGGCTTCCCAGCATGCAGAGCAAGTACGGCTGAGGGCATTTAGGCAGAAGACTCACTTGCAGAGTGGGGCACCTTCAGGCGTTCATTGGGAACTAGGTTTCCTAACCCACAAAGCTAGAGCTGAGCGCCTTTCTGAGAGGTCAGGGAGCAGAGAGAGGTACATGGTGGGCATGGATGAGAATGGAGAGCTGTATCCTCAACCTAGCTGATCCTGACTTGTAATCTGTTGACTTCCCTAGTAAAACCCATGGTTGTCAGTATGGTTATGTGTGGACATTGCAATGCATTATTGAACCCAGCAGTGAGATGAACCGAGTGTCTTGAGAAAAACTTTGGTATTAGAAGTGGAAAAGAAGATTGGAGGGCGGGGACGTGGCTTGGCTTTGGCTCCTATGACACGGCTTCCGGTAGCTGCTGCTGACTTTCCTTTGCTCTGGTGAAGTGATGGAAGTTAGACTCTCCCCACATCCTGTGTGCACTGCCTTGAACTTCTCTGCCCCTTCTAGTTGGCAAGTCCTCCAGAGTAGCAAACATACTTACTTCTATCAACAGAGATCAGCCTTGCCTGCTTATGGACTCTACATAAGTGGAATCGGAAGCATATAATATTTTGTGCCTAGCTTCTCTTACTCAGCATTTAATTTGTGAGTTCACCTATATTATGTGCAGGTCTAGTTCATTCACAATGCATTTTGCTATTTTCCAGTTCAGTTGATGAACTGATACAAAGTGGCTCTCAAAGAAAACTCCCCAAATGGTTACAGTTCAGGGATTGCACAAAATGTTGACTCAGCTCAAAAAAATGCACTGGCTTGATTTGTTGAAGGGTAGACAGATTTACTATGTTGTCTTAGAACACAGTACAAGAAAGGTGCCTTTCTAAGAAGTGAAATCAACTAAGTATTGTAGGAAACAGTCTAAATTTTTTAAAAGACATATAGAATCCAGAGTAGATTCCAAAAAGATTCAATTTGGATAAGGAGAATAGACATTGCCCATGTAAAGAGGTAAAGGAAGACCAGACATGCTCTACAGTCATTGGTATAAGAGATAGCTCAGCAGTTCTCAATCTGTGGGTCAAGACCCCTTTGGGAGTTAAAGGACCCCTTTCACAGGAGTTGCCCAATTCATAACAGTAGTAAAATTACAATAATGAAGTAGAAACAAAAGTAATTTTATGGTTGGGGGATCACCACAGCATGAGGAATGGTATTAAAAGATTGCGGCATTAGGAAGGTTGAGAACCACTGAGTTAGATGGAGACAAGCATTAAATACACTGCCAAGAGTGTTGGCATTGACATTAGGCAGCACTGGCATCAAGTCCTTGATCCCCTGTTCCTGAACAGTGTGACCCTGAACATAGCTCTTTCCTTCTCTGAGTCTCAAGTTCTCCACTTGAAAAATGAGAATAACTGTGCCTGGTAGCATGGGTTAATCATTAAATAACTGTGTGCAACATCGACAGGAAGTGGCCATATTCTTTTAAAGCACAGTGAGATGCCACCTCATCTCTTTTGGATTGAGCAAAGTTGCTTTTTGTATCAAAAATTGGGGGTTCAACTACTAGCCCCGAAGATAGGTAGTGAAAGGACACTTTTGGCAATGTGTTTCCAAAGGCATCAGACCTTGAGAGCCCCTGTGAGCAGTGCTGCATACACATGGGAGGACAGCGTGAGTCAGAGTCCACCAAGAGCAACCAATAACACATGGTACCGTGAGCAGCTTGCAGACAGGATATGAGCTTTCCCTGTCTCCAGATCTCCAAGCATCTAGGGCTAGAGATCTGAGGAGGCTTCAAAAGGTAATGGGAAAATCCTATCTTTGGAACACATTTTCCCAACTCATTTTTGTTGAATGGAACCTTCCCCATCACGATGTATGTGCGTGGGGCTGGGCATACGGTTTATTTGGGTGGAAGGCAAGAGCATTCATCTTTATTATGCCAGACACGTGCCAGTCAGTTTGCATATTGGTAATTGCAGATGGATGAGTCTACCATTTTACCTTTCATAATTCTATCAAATAACATTTAACAGACTAGGAAACAAAACTCAAGATAGACAAAGCTGTTCATTTAGGAAGAGGGCTGTTTTGGTCTGTAGACTTGCAATGACCGGGCTATTTCCACTTACCATGGTCTCTTCCTGGTCTTCAGAACCTTCTCTGCCCATTCATCCACCTCTTTATTTGCTTATTCGATTAATCAATTATTCAGCAAATAGTTATAATCCACCTCCTATGTGTCAGATTCCTTTTAGACACTTGCAGTACATTAACAATAAAAGAAAATAAGATCCCTGTCCTTAAGCTCCTTCCTTATTGGGAAAGAGGAGTAAACAAATAAGATTCGGGTGACAGGTTTATGAGATTTATTAGGAAGGAGATAGGACACAGGGTTGGGGCACCCACCAGGTAAAACTTCTGAGCTGAGATCTACAAAATATTCCTCTAAGTCAGTGGTTCTCAACCTTCCTCATGCTGTTACCCTTCAGTACAGCTTATGTTGTGGTGACTCCCCAACCATAAAATTATTTTTGTTGCTACTTCATCACTATAATTTTGCTACTGTTATGAATTGGGTCACTCCTGCGAAAGGGTCCTTCCATCCCCAAAGGCATCGCAACCCACAGGTTGAGAAGCCCTGCCCTAAGTGTTTCCAGTTGACTTAGGCCCCTGTTGTTCCATAATGCCTCTTTTCTGTGGCTTCGACCTACAAAATAATCTAAGGTATTTAAACCACATACTATCATAAAGAATCTTCAGGCCTCCTCTGGGAAGTAGTTATGAAAGCTGGATTTATAGATGAATAGGAATAGATCCTAGCCTGCCTTCCAGCCAAGGGCCTGTCAGCACTTGCTGATGGTTTTTACAGATTGCTGATTTCTTATCTGTCTGCACTGGCCTGCCTCACTTGGGGCCAGGAAGCTGACTTTTGGAGGGAAATGATTAAGAATGTTCCAAGCAATTTCTATGCAGGAAACAGCTCCTGTGGGTTTTACCCCTGGAGAGCACTTGGCTTACATCCTTTATCTTCTTACGCCTCTCTGTCCCCCAGGGGAAAGAATTACCAGTGACTCGGTGTCCGCCGTGCTCAAAGCACTGACTCTTCTCAGAGTGCCCTTGGTTCTGAGACCCAGGGGCATTATCTTACAGTGTGTGGTGGTGCACTCTTGCACAGGGTCACAAAGGCCTGGTCGTTCCTCTGCAGATATATTCATTTGTAAAGATTGGGTCTTTGGTCTCTGGCAGATACCATTGAAAGCCATAGCCCTACTAACCATACAACATAATGGAGTACAGGGCTGCAGTAAGAGAAATCCAGCGCTCCGACAAGAAGGAAATGAAAATAGCTGGTCAAGGAGAAATGCTGTGAGTTTTGATGTTGCACTGACCTAAACCCAAACCTTCTTTTACCAGAGCGGTGACATTTTTAAGGAATTGCTTCATGTTTATTTGTCCCATTTCCCTTCTGTTTATAGAAAGAGAGGCTTAAAACAGTGAAGGACAAGATCTTGTTCTAGCAAATCATAGTAATGCAGCAAATGTGCTGAGGGAGTGAGGGGCAAACCCAGGGTATATTTGGGACAGTGAATTTACTAAGATCTTAAGGAGGGGCTTCAACTTTATGACAATAACATAGGTTTGTAGCCCACCAAAATAGCATCAATCTCTCAGAGTGGAATGACAGTCATCAAATTTACTAGCCCAATCAAATATGTGAATATGAACTTTTAAAATCATAATGAGGACTAGACTTGTGGGACCAATCTCAGGGACACATCAGAGCAGCCCACATTTTCATGCCCATGGGAAAATGCAGTGAATAAACACGATTGAAAACAGTCCTTTGCATTATGGTGTCAGCAAAGAATATTAAATACAACATAACATTAAATATAAAAGAACATTAAATATCACAACATAAATGTACCATGGACTTCCAGAAGAAGAAGTGAAAATCTGTCTTGGAAGACAAAATACTTCTTAAAAGGAAAGAAAGCAAGACTTCATCTCATATACTTTGGACGCATAACCAGGAGAAGGATTCTGCACTTGGGGAAGCAGAGGGGAAGCAGAAAAGAGGAGGACCCTCGACTCAACAGGGTAGCACAATGGACTCAGACAAGGCAATCATTGTGTGGATGGCATAGGACCAGGGATGTATGAAGTTGTTGTGAATTGTAGCTTACTTCAAGCACCTAGCAATAAGAAAGCACATCGTATTCACAAAGTTGGCTGGTCAACAGGAATGAGAAATGGGAGAATCAGATCAAAGGGTTTTGTCAAGGCACCGGTGATGACTCGATCAGGCCACCATGAGCACAGAAGACATGTGCCTACACAACCCAGCTACCTTTCAGTGTCCTTTCAGACACTCTTGTGAGCATCTCCCATTGCATTCTCTCCAACACTTTTAGACCTAAGAAAGCATTTCCCCCACCCCCTGTGGGAGGTCACTTTGCCTGTTAATGATCTTCTACTATTGATTTCACAATTCACTCGCAGAAGAAATCTCCGTTCTATCCACAACATCTATTCATAGAGTTTCTGGGAATAGCAAATGATGTCGATTTTATTGTGTACCTGGAACAGGGAGGCTGTTTAACAACTACTTAAATGATGGTGGTGAATGTGGTGGTGATAATGTTGAAGTAGAATTATACTCCAAATCAGGTCACTCTAAAAAAAATCAATAGTTATAAAGGGTAGGTTACAAATCAAAGTCGTTATATTCCTCCAGTGTCAGATCACAGGTCCTATCTCCTAACCATGAGAGTGGTATTGGTACCCAACCTGAATGTCACATGTGCAATGCATGTCACAGTGGCACCATGTTCCCTAGGGTTTTCTGTGACTGGTTTTTCAGAAGTAGATCACCTGGCCTATCTCTTGAGTTGCTCTGGATGAACTCAAATTTCCAACATTTTGAATAGTTGCCTTTATATGTCTTTATATGCCTAGTAATCCAAACTGAGAAGAGAAGAGAATGTTTAGTGGCCTATTTTCAACTTTTTCCTGCCTCTGGTCCAGACTCGGATCTATCAGTCAATGCCACCCATCTATGCTTGAGAGAGCTGGTTTGGTTTCCGTCATGAGAAGTTAGGAATCCTGAAAAGCATGAGGAGGAACATGAAAGCCACCTTCCTTTAGATTTGAGTAGTAGATGCAAGAAAAGCAGAATAAGAAGATGCAGAAGTACTATTTCCAACGATGTTACTGAATGTCACAGGAGGAAGAAGAAGACACATGTAGAACAAAGGTTGACATCTCTGCTCTCCCTAGAGCCTCACTTGAGCTGGGGCTTCCCAACCTTTGTGTTTCCCTTTTCCTTCTCTCCTGCTGAGAGACAACTGTGGTTTCAGGATATGTGGGGGCTTACAAGAATCCTGGGCTACTGTATGCTTTGGGATTTGCCCAAAGCATAGACTGAGGACACATCTCCATAGATCGAAGACAGTGTGTACATTCCAGGAAGAAGACATTTCCACCATCTTGAGAAGAAGTGGACTGTAAATCAGGTAGGAGAAACATAGAAAACTGGACTTGGGGGAAATGAGTATGTCTTCCTGGCTGTGTTAGACTGGGTTGACTAGAGAAACCAATCCAGATAGATAGATAGATATGAGCTTTATATCAAAGAGTAATTATATATAAGGGAAATATCCCAGCCCAGTCCAATCCATGTCCACAAGGCCAATACTAGTCCATAAGTCCCTCTTCAGACTCACAGAGCCACATGCAATGATGCAGGAAGATCACAGACCAGTGGGTCAAAGACTTGAAAACCCAATGGTGGTGGACACATCTCCAGGACTTATGCAGGCCTTAGTGTGGCTCAGGCATGAAAGTAAAGGCAGAGAGAGAGAGAGTCCCACCTCCAAAGAGCCATTTATCTTGGTGGCACTTCCAAGTGAGGCCATCAAGCTGAAACTTGAACGACAGGCTAGATTCCACATCTATACTTCAAGTTGACATGCAATTATGTAACTACCATACTGGTCTTGAGACCTGTCATTGGGTTCTCGTGAGGAGTTAGAAGCACTCATGGTGTCCTTGATTGGAAGCTAAAGCGTAGCCTTTGCCATTTCTTGTCAGACAAGGTCAGGCAGGGAAATAAACAGTTGGACAGGGACGCCATCCGCAGAATGCTTTGTAGATGTGGTTTGGGGCTACTTGCAGGCTGAAGAAGTAAACAATCAATGACATCCTGGATATATCTTGGTGAAAAAAGCAACGAAGATCAGTGAGGTGAGAGAGGATTTCTCATAAGGAGGTGCATCTCCTCTTCAGCAGTCAAAACTTTAAAGGCACAGCTCAACCAGCACACCCAACCTGGCTAATTCCCTTCACCTTCAGACGTAGATTCACTCACTGTCAACCCTGAGGCACGTGATTTGATATTAGGAAGCAAGCTTCTATTGTTCTCCCACAGTTACTCTCCTGCTGCCTTGCATACAATGACACTTAGAGCATCTCTCTAGATTGATTTGTGACTGTGGTTTCCCTTCTATGGGGAATATGAGAGTTTCAGCTAGAGAAGAGACAGAATCTGTGGACTTACAAATAAATCCTAGTATAATCCCATTATGTTTTAAGATTCAGGGTGCTTATTTAGCAAAGAAGGATGTAATAAGGAACCAAACTGCTTTCTTAAAATGTCCAAAGGGCCCATGCGGTAGAAGAAGGATCTTATTTGTTCTATTCTATCCAAAGGGAAAGAAACAGAACTGATAAAAAGAAGTTACACTGAGATGAATTTTAGCTTAGCGAAAGAGGGGGAAAGTACAGGTGTTGTTGGGGTTGTTTTTTCACTGCTGCTGAAAATATAAATAGGAAACTGTGCTATTTGAGACATTTTGCATATATAATTTGTCAGCATTGATTAGATTCCTCGAGTTCTGAGGTATTTATTCTTGCTAACAATGATAAATAACTCTTCTTTTCCTCTATGCCACCTTGACTTCTTCCAGAAACTCTTAAGAGCACAAATATGCATAAGACACATGAACTGATAACTATTCGGGGAGAAGCAAGAGAAGCTCGTGGCTGAAACCTGCATTTGTCTATGTTCTTCAGACCTCCCCACCCCTTCTCCGCATGTATCCTACTATTCTCTCTGCCAACCACACCCATATTCTCTCCTCCACCTGGTCTACTCTTCATCTGTTTTCAGTATTGGGAAACCTCCTCTAAGATGTCTCACATATCCTTCCCACCCCCTCCCAGATTGGCTTTATGACCTTTCTCTATACTCACAAATAATTTTGTTCATACCTCTGTGAAACAAATGGTCATAATACTAGAACCATCTGTTTATATATATATATATATCATATATATTTATATATATATGTGTGTGTGTGTGTGTCTTACTGGAATACACACTCATCAAGAGCAGTGATTCTTCTTTTTTAAAAAAGGATGTGACACATGGCAGATAGTAAATAATTGCTAAATGTATAGCGTATGCCAGAGGATTCTTTTTGGTTTTCATTCTAATTTCCTGTAGGGTATCAGCAATCATGATCAGTAGGTCTGCCTTGGGAAAATGGAGTGATGAACTCATTGATAGGAGATGCTTCTAGAGGCCACAGGGAAAGGGAACTAGCACAGCCCCTGCAGACATCATGACACTTGTTTTGGATAGATATTTTGATGTCTGTTTCGACTCCAAGTGAACTTATGTACAATGGCATAAAACATCACCTATCCCCACAATTATTATGCCCACCCTCTCCACAACCACTGTTCTCTCGGAGCTCATTGTTTCAGCCACTGTGACAATCTATCTCATTGCATGCCTTCCTCATTTTTGTTGACCCTGGAATTTACCAAGCATGATGTCCTCTCCTAGGAACTCCGTCCTCCTAAAAATAAATCCAGCATCTATGAGATGAAACGTCACCATCCTGGATTCAAAGGAGCATTCTCATTGTCCTTCATGTAAGACAGATTTGTTTGTTCTGACAGTCCATTGTACTTTTAATATTCTTCACCAGGGGCATAACCTAAATGTCTCCATTCCGCTCCAGTTTCTCCATTTGTTGTTGAGCTTGAATTCTGCAGAAAATGTCAAAAGAAAGTGGAAGGAATACATAGTCATTGTCCTGCCATTGGTTGACATCCAATCATTGCAGGAGGTAGCATATGATCAAGAACTGGTGGTGTTTAAGGAAGAAGCTCATATTCCTTTAAACTCCCTTAAAGCTCATCCTCCCTTAAGTCATTATCAAAAAGCAAAGCTCCAGGAACTGATGGAAGACCAATTAAAATGTTTCAACCAGCAGGTGAAGCCCTGGAGCACTCACTAGTCTATGCCAAGAAATTTAAAAGACAGATAGCTGAAAGATATTCATATTTTTGCACATTCCAAAGAAGAATGACCCAAGAGAAGGAGGACATTACTGAACATTATCATCCCTATCACATGCAAGTAAATCATTGCTGAATGTGATCATGATGCACCCGCTGCCATCAATTTTGACTCATGATGCTCTTCTGATGCCAAGAGTGGCTAATTGTTTCACTGCAAAACTGTTTGCAGAGAATTTCTCAGTTTATCTTGTTCACAAGGACCCTAGGAAGAAAGCACCATCATGTAGCAGGCAGAATTGTGGACCCCAAATTTTAGATACAAAGTTCTTAGAATCTCTAAATGCTATCTTATTCTTAAAAAAGGAAATTTTTTCTCAATGATTTTATTGGGGGTTCTTAACAGCTCTTATAGCATTCAATATATCATTTTAAAATATATAATTAATTTAAGGAAATTGACATGAGTATACTATTCTGAATCATCTAAGAGAGCCTTAGATGGAAATACCTGTGTCCTTATAAGGGAGAGAAAGAGGGAAGGAGAACCAGCCCAGTACATTTATCAGCTTTGACTCAGATCCTATCTGACAACCACCAACAACCCCATGAGTGGGCCCCTCGCTCAGCTGCTCTCTAAATAACGAAGCAGCCAACATGAAAGGGAACAAAAACGACCACCCTGTTCAGTTAAATTAACCCACTGACTCATATGAGAAGATAAGACAGTGCTTAAGTCACTAAGTTTAGGGATTATTTTTTTTAATATATATTTAAAATCATTTTATTGGGAGTTCACACAACTCTTATCACAATCCATGCATCCACCCATTGTATCGAGCACATGTGTACATTTGCTGTGATCATCAATTTTAAAACATTTTCTTTCTACTTGAGCCCTTGGCATCAGCTTCGCATTCCCGTCCCCCACCCCCCACCAACCCTCCTTTCCTCATGAACACTTGGTAATTTATAAATTATTGCTATTTTTGATGTCTTACACTGACTGATGTCTCCCTTCACCCACTTTTCTGTTGTCCATCATCCTGGGAGGGGGTCATAGCCAGATCACTATGACCAGTTCCCCTATCCCCCACCCCTCACCCCATCTTCCCCTTCCTTTCCTGGTATGGCTACTCTCAACCTGAAGGGGTTATCTGTCCTGGAGTCCCTGTGTTTCCAGCTCTTATCTGCACCTGGGTGCATGCTCTGGTCTAGCTAGGTTTGTAAGATAGAATTGGGGTCATGATAGTGGGAGGGGAGAGAACTAAAGAACTAGAGGAAAATTGCTTGTTTAATCAGTGCTATACTGCACCCTGAAAGGCTGATCTCCTCGCTGAGACCCTTTTGTGGGGGGAATGGCCACTTGCTACACATGGGCTTTGGGTCTCAACTCCACACACCCCCTCATTCACAATGATATGATTTTTTGTTCTGGATCTTTAATGCCTGATACCCGATCCAAAGGCAGCTTATGATCAGGCTGGTGTATTTCTTTCATGGGAGTTTTGTTGTTTTTCAGCTAGATGATCTTCTTGTTTATCTTCAAGCCTTTAAGACCCCAGATGCTATATCTTTTTATAGCTGGGCACCATCAACCTTCTTCACATTTGCTTATGCGTGCATTAGTCTTCAGCAATCATGTCTGGAAGGTGACCATCATGGAATGACAGGTTAATAAAACAAAGTGTTCTTGTGTTGAGGGAGTACTTGAATAGAGGCCCAATATCCATCTGCTATCTTAATACTAAACCTATAAGCATATGCATGTAGATCTATTTTCTTATCATCATATATAACTATATTACATATGAACATGCCTGTATTTCAACCTCTATAAATGCTCTTTGCCTCCTAGTTCTTTCTTCTATTTCCTTTTACTTTCCTCTTATCCCATTATCATGTTCAACCTTCATTTGGATTTCAGTAATTCCTCTCAGTTACATAGTCCTTAACCAAGCTGTACCAGACCTTCTGTACCCTTCTCCCCATGGATTTTAGATCACTCGTTTTTCCCTTGTCCCTGGGTTAATTACACCCACTCCCCACCACCACCACCCTACCACTCCAAAGTCATTTGTCTATTGTTTTCTCCTCCAGATTGTTTAGTCCACCTATCTTACTTATATAGACATGCATAGACAATAATATACACAAAAACAAGACAGATCAAAACAAAACAAAACAACACAATACAACAAAATATCCAAGGACCAAAAAAAAAAAGAAAAGCATATAAATAGACCAAAGTCTGTTTGTTGACCTTTAGGAGTATTTTCTGGTGGAGTCTGATGGGGTGCCGCAGCCTGGCTCCCAAATCTATTTTTTATATTCCCTGGGGGACTTCATTGCTCTACTCTCCTTGCTGTTCTGCTGCACACCCTTAGTGTTTCACCTCGGTGTGATGAGGGTAGGTTGGGTACAAATCCCACACTGTGTCTTCAGTGTTATGGGTTACTGAGGGCCAGCCATCATGTCTCATGGTGGGGCCACCCTACAGTCCTCTCTGTGCATTGGTGGGGGGAAGTTATCCCAGAGCAATAGATAGACGGTAAATGTATCCATAATAAATAACTCTGTTGATAACTCTAATGTTAAGCCTTAGCAAACGTGTGTGGTCATAACTATACAATCTGAACTATGAAAGACCTTCAAAATAGTCATAAAAAGGGGAATTAAAGAATCATTATTTTCTTCCAAAAACTTTTTTGAAGGTCCCTCCATGTATCTGTGAACATTTTAGCAAGTCCAAATGACCAAAACATACTTCATATTTAGTTAGTGTAAAGCACTACCTCCAAGATATTAATTCCTCCAGTGCATATATATGTATACATATATAGATACATATATACACATTTTCTTAAGGGTGAGATAAAAGAGAGAAATGGAAGGTATAGGATGAGTTTACATGCAGAAAAGGGAGGAAAACATAAATATGAATTCAGAGGTTGAAGTGATATAGACGCAAACTAAAATGTCAACAGCCACCAGGTTGGCTAGGAATGGATGTTCTCGGAGAGTTTCTGGCAAGAGCACAATTCTTTTATGTCCTTGATTTGGCACAGTGAAACTGAGGTTGAATTTATGGCCTCCCTAGTTTCTTTACTCGTTTCTTCTTTTGCATCTGGAATTTGATTGGTTGCTTGGAGATCAGTAGAGAGATATGAACAACTTGTACACAATTCTTAATGTGCATACCAAATGGTTTATAAATAACAATTCATTTCTAAACTCCAGTGACTTTCCAGCTGTAAACTTAGAGGCAATTAAAAAAAAAAAACATTATCCACAACCATTATCTGATGTGATGACAGAATGGTGCTCAGACACAACACTATTTTAAAAATAAACAAACATGACAACAAAATTTTATATGCTGAAGTCATACAAAAGCATGGCAGTGATTCCAAATTGCCATTAAGTCAGTTTTCTCCTGGGGACACACAACACCCCACCCCCACCCCATTCCAGGGAATGTGATGTTGACACCCAAGACAATCACATCTTCCCAACATTCACCTCCTCCTATTCTCCGGTTGTTCCAAAACATAAACAACCAGTAAGTGATTTACAAGAAAGTGTTTATACTTTAAAAATAAAAGGGGGATGATGTGGGATTCCTCCTTCTTAAAAATGCTTCCAGAACTACTAAAAAGCTTGCCTTTACAAAATAGTTGATGAAAATATTCCTCTGGATTGAAGAAGGAGGGAGTTACCAGGGCCCACTGGTAAGACAGGACAGATAAACATTCATCAGACTTGGCTTCTTTTTCTCTTGCTTCATCAAAGACTGGACTTTCCTTGTTTCTCATTGCTTTATTTTTGGCAGGTAAGTCTTTCATCCTTGATGAGCAGCTTCAGCCTGTTTTCCCTCTATTCCCCTTTTCCGTTCTGCTTGCATTTTTTGTCCGAAGACATATGCTCTCCTGCTACCTTTTCTGGCTTCCTCGCCAGGTTGGCAGACACGGGTTCTCTGACAACCTCAGTGATCCCCTGATTCCATTTTAGGCTCCTCCTTCACTGCCCTTTCTTTTGGGGCATCTTGGCTATGGTGAAGATGCCTGTGTGAAGTCACTAGGGAAACTAATATACAAATCCTATTTAGACTTGAGGAAAGAGTCTTAGAAAAGTCGAATAATTTGTCAAATAGTGAGTGAGTCATTGGAAGAACCAAGGATTGAACCAAGTTCTATCTGACACCCAGTATATGTCATACTCTATACATGCTTGCTGAGTTTCTTTGTTTATTGAGCGACTTTAGGAAGTGAAGATGACTTGTGAGTGAGTGCTGTCAGTTCCTGTAAAAGGGCTGGGTTTCAGCGCACCAGAGGCTCAGTAATCAGCCTGTGTGAGTCTGGGCACACCAGGTTCCTTCTAGAACAATCAGCACAGAGCAGGTTCCTATGAGGCCGCTGTTCAAGATGACCCAAATATCCAATTCTTGAAACTTCTACCATTCCGTCACCTCTGGTTTCCTGACTACTACCCCCCCCCCTCAGTGCTCGCTCACCCATCTCTTTTTGGGAGTACCGGTATTTTCTGCAAAGTCTCACAGAACTTGCAGTCAGGAACATGGTTTACACTCGTGTGGACACTGGCAAGTCCCAAATCCATGGGTCCAAACATCAGTCTGAAGATTTTCCCCCTCGCTACATAACTACAGGAATTGAGAGCTCAAATCTGCAAGTTCCCAGGTCTGCATGTGCAGGTGAATCCAGGCAGGTGGCAGGCCGCTGTTTCTAGTCCCCCAAAACTGGAGGTCAGAAGACAGGCCATGGTCTTTTGTTTGGGGAGAGTTTGCTTTGTTGGTCTTGTTGGTTTCTGTTTTTGTCATAATATGAGCACCACAGTAAACCAGAGTCATGTATAAACCCATGGGCAAGCAGATAGATTCTGGGCTTCCACCCAATTCTAGCCCCAATCCAAGAACCGTTACTTCTTATAACTTGGCTCTTCCCAATGCTTGCCTTCAGGAAGAGATCGCTGAAGATAAGAGTGCTACAGCAAAATGTGGTGAAGAAAGCAGCTGGTACCTGGCTATCAATCAGAATAGTGTCTGGAGTCTTAAAGGATTGTTTTCAAACAAGCAGTTATCTAAGTGAGTAGTCATCTAACTTCACATGGAAGAAGCAGAGCAGCCTGTGTGATCCAAAGATGATGGTGACAAAATCCAGATACAATGATGGAAGAAGTACCAGAACTTACATTGTGAACACTCGGCTTGTAAAGACTGTGGAGGACAGGGGACAGTGGCTGGGGGGTCGGGGATGAGGAAGAAGCAATGAATGCTAGAGCATGGAGGGAGCATGAAAACTGATGGTGCTGGTCCAGGTAGACCAGAGAAACAAATTCATAGACACCCACATGGATATCAGGGTAAGGTTCATATACAAGAGAAATGGAACACTGAGAAAGCACCCCAACCCAGTCCAGTCAAAGGTCATAAATCCAAAATTAGTTCATATGCCCGATACCAGTCTATAAAGTTTCCTTCTGACTCATGAAGTACGTGCAGTCGAAGCATCCCGGCGCTGGCAGGGGTCTCCCCATGGCTCCTCGCTTCCAGGACTCAGGGTCTATCAACAACATCCAGTGGTGGCAGAAGCCACTCAGCGCTGGCAGGGCTCTCCACGTGGCTTCTCCAGCTTCAGAGGTCTGGTTCCATCAGGGTAAGGCCGTGTGGCTTCTCCTCCGGCTCGTCCAGCTCCTGGGACTCTGCCATCTTGTCTTGTCCGTAGTTCATCATCTTGGAGACTGAGTCAAGTCTCTCTTCTTCAATTGGGAAATACCGCAAGATTTCCCAAAACTCTCAAGAGAAAGCCATGCCCACACAGAGGCCTCATTGGCTACTCAAAGGCTATCTTCAAATGAACAGGCTGGACTCCACCTCTACATCTCAATTATGAAATTGACATAGGTACATGACCGCCACAGTGATGATGTATATATAATTCTTTCTAAAGGCGATTTGATTATGAAAATATATGATATATTAATATTACATTAAGAAAATGCCTTTTAAAAATTACAATTTGACCGATGTTTACCATGGGTGCAGGAGGAAAGTGTATTTGCTTAGGGGACATTGAGTCTGTGCTAATGGAGGGGAAATAACTTGGAAATGTATATCAATTGTGGTTGTACAACACAAAGAGTACAATAAATGGGCCTGAAGTTACATGTAGAAGTTGTTTAATTGGATAATGTTGTATATATTTTTGCCACAATTACAAGAAAATAACTACATGAAAATGAGTTCAAAGAAAAAGAAAGTGTTCTAAGTTTGTACTTTTAGACCTCAATAACCTTGTAGACTTGGCTTACCCTCAGAGAAGGAATGGAGAGGGCCGAACAGGAAAGGTGAACTAATACATAAGAAAGGCGAAAGGCAGACACCAAGCCACTGGAAGCTGCTAAAAGTTGAACGAAGCGATGCCCCGCAGAGAAATACGAAGTTCAGTCAGAGCCCAGACCACTCACTTGGAGGTTCAGAGGCAACTACAAACCCTCCCTCACTGTGAGTGCAGAAGTCCCACGTGACATCTCCTCTGTTCTCTGAAAGGGGACGCTAGTGCTCCTTGTAGAACAGGTGTAATAGATTGTGCAATCGAGCTAGCTCTCATTTATCCACTTGTGTAGGCGTTTTTCCCCTGGTAATATTAAAATATTTACTTACAAAACTTGAAAAAAGTCAAAAAATAATTTCACTGTTAGAGAAGCAGGAAAGAATAGCTTGGAGATTTTATTTACATGATGAATGTTGTTTCATGTAATTGGTTTTTTTTTTCCAGTTTCAGAACATTTTTGTTACTATTGTATTCTTCATTATTAACTCCTCATTTCCCCCCAACCACCCCTGCCATGCACCAAGGAACTATAAATTAAGCTACTGTCTATATAGATTTGCCTGTCTTGGATTTCAAATATAGAAAAACATTGAAAACAAACTAACGAACAAGAATAACAAAGTAAAACATATAAAAACCTCAACTGAAGAGAAAGTAGAAAATATTAAAAAACTAGAACAAATTTAAATGGGTCACGAGGGAGATCAAATGATAAGATGCTAAATTTTAATCAAATTGTATCTGGAATAGACTACTCTCCAATGCATTCAGCACTTTATCAAAGTTATTTATGGCCCTGGCCCAGGGTCAGAGGGAAATTTCAGGGGTTTAATCCATGTGCATTCCCCCTTCATTTTTTTTAAATAAAAATAGCTTTAAAATGGGCTAAAGGTGAGACCAAATGTTAAGATATTACATTTTAACCTAACTACATCTGCCATGATCAGTTTCTCAATGCTTTGTCTGGTGGCAGGGCTATTCACAGTCCTCAACTATGATCAGAGGGGACTCACCAGATGCTTAATCCATGTGTGGAACCAAAAATGGATTTGGGGCCTCCACTGTCATCCAGAGCCCTCTGCATACCAGGTGTTCACAATTTGAGCTCTGACATCACTCCCCTCTTTAAATTTGGATTATACTCTTTACAATATCTGGATCACAGAGCTTGGTTTGTGCTTCATTCATGTAGACTTAGTTGATGTCTCACTTAGATGACTTCTTGCTTGAATACAAGTCTTTAAGGCCCCCTGTGTTGGGCAGGGTTCTCTAGAGAAATGAAACCAGACACTTCTGATTAGATAGATAGATAGATAGATAGATAGATAGATAGATAGATAGATAGAGATACTGAGAAGGAATATAACAATTAGCTAGTCCACACAGCAGTATAGAAGGTTCAGTTGAACTCATTTCTGTGCAATAGTTAATATACTGGAAGTCCTTCAGCTCATGTGGGCTGCCAGGTCCAAGGTGAAGGAAGCAGGCAGCAGAACCTTAGGCAAGCAAGTCTTCCCTAAGCATTAAGCAGCGGGGGGTGTCACCAACAGTCAGTAGCTGGAGGACTTAGGGAAGCAGGTCCAGATGGGCTATTAAACGTAAGCTATGCAAGGTGACAGGATCCAGCAGCTTCAAGCGCGAGGGATATATGCAACAGCAGCTTGGGGAAACAGGTCTCAAAGGAATCCCCAAGCTCTAGCAAGACAATCCACAGGTTGGCATGGCCCACAGGTAGTGAGGCTCACAGGTTGATGCAAAGAACTGGCTAAAGCAGCAGCACACATGCTTCAGCACGCTCCAATCACCAGAGAGCCAGAGAGAGGGGTAGCCTCGAAGAGCCATTTATCTCTTTGCCCTCCAACCAAACTGCAACCTGATTAATTCCATATGTTTTTACAGGCCAGGTTGGCCCAATAAACCTACCTATCACAACCCCAGACACTATGCTTTCTAATACCCAGCCACCATCTAGCTTCTAACCATACTTTTCTCTAGCACTCATTCCTTCAGGCCAGGGCACTGTGCAAAACTGGTGTGAAAAGAGCACAAGAGGGAGGAGGAAAGACAGAAGAAGCCCCAGAGTCCAGACAATGAGAACCGCTGCACACGTGGCACTGGAATACTCAGGACCCAAGGCCCTACCATCTGAGCTAGTGCTGAAATGTACCTGAGTCCTGTAGCTGGACTAGAGACACTATTGGTGGTTCTGGGGCTCAAGACTGCCAGACTGGTGGTTAACGTGTTGAGTTGGGAATTACTACCCAGGTCGTCTTTTCCACAGCCTCAGCAGTCTATTACCCCCCACAGCCACCCCTACCCCTGAAGAGTACACCACAGCCAGGAGCTGCTGGTTTGGGGGTATTTGGAATTCAAGGCCAAGAGTCAAATCTAACAGCTGGTAGGATGAGGAAATTAGCCCCCCAGGCCACAAAGATGAGGAAGGAGAGCTGTTTCTACTACAGCTCCCAGACCCTTTCTTTCCCTCAATACCCTTCCTGCTGCAGGACTTAATCCCACCAGAAGGGTGCAGCAGCAAGGACCTCCCCTGCCCCCGCACCTTTTGGGGCCCCTCTGGCCCCTTGAGAGCCCATCTCAGAAGGACGATCTCAAAATTCACCTCAGTTGCCTTGTTGGCACAAGAGTTGCATTGGTGCTAAAGTCAGGATGGTAGACAATTTTGTCTATTAGTTCAAAGGGGGGAAAAGGTACTGTTTTCCTATCTTCTAATAGCTCTGAAGACTAAACTGAAGTGCTTTAACTATCTTTGTGCAGTAATCCCCTCTGCCTGTAAGACTCCCATCCTTCTCCTTATTGGTCTCTCATCAGGAGATTTACTTTACTTTGTACACAGGCCTTCATGGACCTGTCTCCCTGCCTTTCCTGTGCTCCCTTGTCCTCCACGCTCCTCTGTAGCATGCTGTACACATGTGCACTGCAGACCATAATTCACAATGAGCTCTGCGAATCTTCCTGTCCTGTTCCTGCTTCCTCCACCATCAAAGGGAAAGGATTGTCTCTTTATGGACTGTGTAGTCATGGAATTGGCATTGAAAATTTTTCCAATTTTAGTTCAATCTTCATACATTTCCTGCTCTGGCTCTGCGTAAGATGATGTTCGTAGAGGCTACTCAGTCTCTTCTACTGAACACAACTATAAAGCTGAAGAGAATATGTGGGGTGTCTATTTCAGGACTCTGAAATAGACAGGCAAGTTAGGGAAAATGGTCAAAATTCAAAATAACATTGACCAGGAAATAAAACCAAACCCCTTGTATTGGATCAACCTGGACTTAGGAGATCCTTTGGGGGAGAGTACAAACCATCGGGTTTTCAAAGGTGTAAATGGAAGCAGACTTCCACATCCTTTCCCCATGGAGCAACTGGTGGTTTGGAACCACCAACCTTTGCCTGAGCAGCGCCCAAAGTTAGCACCCTGGTCCACCAGGACTCCTTTAAAATAATACTAATTTGATGGTTATTTTAGTTACAGCTATCCACTGGTCTAGAATACTTTGAAAACCTAGAAGCAGGCACAAGGACAAACATGGAGAGCATCAAGAGAAGTTTCAAATTCAGGTTCCAGAAGCAGGAAAATGGAGTAGTTGAGATTAAGAGAGAATGGTAAAACCCATCAAATGTTCTTGCTCCCTTCTTTTTCCATTCTTTCCTGGCCCAGTTCCCCAGCAATGTGATGATTGCAAAGACAATGTGCGGTCATAGGAATCAAAACTTCTGAGGAAGTAGAAACTACCTCTACTTTGGCGAAACTATTGTTTCAAGACAGTGATTCAAAATCCCCAGTGCATCTTTCCCTCTGTGCCCTACCATCTCTAAGTATGGGCACAGTTTCAAAAGGACACACAACACAGTAGGAAACAGAAAGAGGGATCCCAGTCATGCAGAAAGCTTTGAAAGCCAAATAGGAAATGATAACTCACAAAAGAAATGTCATAATTTTGTTTCAATACTCTGTTTCACTCCTGAATTGTGCATGTATAGCTCTATTCCTACTCAGTACACCAAAAACTTTGAAAAGTGGCACAAGAGTGAAACCAGTACCCAAATCTAGACTAGCCACTGGGTACCATCCATGAGATACAGACAAAATTGTCATTGCAAAGTCTTTGAATATGAAACTGATTTTGCAACTGTAGTCTATTAACAAGGAGTTGAAACTTGCAGAATGAAGGTCATCATTTTTAAGCCCAGGTAAAACAAAACTGTTGTTAAAAAATTTAAAATACAGAAAACTAACAACATATTTTAAACAAGAGCTCAAGTATAATAACATAACACTCTCAATGTCCAAGAATCAAATCATGATCATTAAGTATATAATGAATCATGAAAATCTCAACTCGACAGACAAAACAAACAGTCAACAAGGACAAGATAGCTCTGAACTCCCAACCCTGAATTTCCAGTCTAAGATCGACTCTGAAGAAAATCCAGTCTAAGATCGACTCTGACATTAACCCACCAAAACTTTCTACATATGTTGTGATCTAGGAAGTTTTGTGGGTTAAAAGAACTAGTTGATATGCGACCATTTCAAGAGATAGCATATGATCAAGAACTGAAAGAAGTCCAAGGTAAGGCTTCAGAAATTTTTGGAATATCAACTGACATATTTCCAAAAGATGTTGAAATACTGAAAGTAATAATTTTCCTTTGACAGAAAGATGGAAGAGAGTTACCTGGCCAACTGACTGGAACAAATCAACATCTGTAGCCTTTCCAAAGAAAGATAAACCAACAGTCTGCCTCACTTCCTTCAGACAGATCATCACGACGAATCAATCACTAGAGAAGGAAATCATGTGGAGTAGAGTGTCAGGGGAGAGCCAATAGAGGTGAGAGAGAGCCAGGAAGATGTATCGGCATAATAATTGGAACAGTGGACTCAAAATACTGAAAATTACAGGCAATATTTTGTTCAGTTGTACATAAGGTCATCCTGAGTTGGAGTTGGCCAAAGAGAACTCATAACTAAAAATCACAATAAGAAAAAATGTTAAAGATCAATGGGTGGGCCCAAAAGCAAACTGGGGTTGATAGAAGAGAGTCAGAAAACTCGAAAACAAAGCAGTAGAACTTATTCAATCCAAATGATAGAGAGAAAGAAGGTTAAATTTAAAAATAATAGGGCCTTATAGACCTATAAAGAAAGTGTATGAGTGTGTGTGTGTGAGAGAGAGAGAGAGAGAGAGAGAAATTTCTACATATTCAAGATGCTCAGTAAACTCTAAAATATGGTAAACTCAAGGAAATTCAAACCCAGACACGTCATAATTAAATTGCTAAAAGATAAGTACAAAGAAGTTTTTAAAAAAGAATAAAATATCCATTACCCACAGGGAAATGATTATGCAAATGACTGTGAATTTCTCATCAGAAATCATAGAAGCCAGAAAGAAGTGGAATAATATTTTTCAAAGTGCTGAAAAAGAGATATGTAGCCAAAAGGTCCTGAAGAATTATACTTTAGAAATAAAAGATATAATTACATAGACATAAATTTGAATGTCAGCTAATTCTTTTTGGGACAGAGATTCTCTGTAGTCCTTCCATATTCCTTTGAAATTTCCTACATAATTCAATATTTTGCCTATTTTATCTTTAAATATTAACTTCAGGGTATCTTAATCAAGGCATTCAAGATATCCCATTGACTCGTGCTTGAAGTTGCCATAACTTGATGTTGATAAAGCAGAATCCAAAAGCTAACACAAAGAAACTAATAGCTGCTGCATAGAAAATCAAAGCTGTCCAGAAAACCAAATCACTGAGGGAAGAACAAATCAGATATAATATTCAAAGTGTCACAGAATTAAAAATTTTCTAAAACTATATAAAGTAGTGAACCTGTAACACAAAAGAATTTATCAGGGGCTGAACCCTGGTGGCGTAGTGGTTGAGTGCAGGACTGCAGCCCACTAGTTTGGTGGTTCAAATCCAGCAGCAGCTCTCCAGGAGCAAGGCTGGGCCTCCCACTCCCACCAGAGGGCAGTGATGCCCCCCCCAAGAAAAAGAATTTATCAGAAAATTTTAATTAAATCTGAAAAACACTTTGACATATCCTGATGAAAATAATCCTTAAAAAAAATCAGACTCATTAAATAAGTAATATGGCACACACACACAAAATCAGAGAGGGCTCAGACTTTCCTCTAAAGCACTGGATAGTAGCAGCAAAGGACATTTATAAAGTTTGGTAGAAGGATTGTGAGTCAAAAATTCTATACCCTGGGCTGAGCCCAGGTGGTGGAGTGGTTGTGCATGGGACTGCAGCCCACTGGGTTGGAGGTTCAGATCCAGCAGCAGCTCTCCAAGAGCAAGGCTGGGCCCCCTATTCCCACCACCAGAGGGCAGTGATGCCCAAAACAACAACAAAAAAACATGGACTTAATCCATGTGCATTTTCTAGGGACGCTAACATGCATAATTCATTGGAAAGTGGATTGCTGAAGATGCAGTTAGGTTAAAATTTAACAACTATGATTTGATCTCCTTTATGATCCATTTAAATGTTTTCTAGTTTTTAACAGTTTCTGCTTTGTTTTTTATTGTGGTTTCAATATGTTATACACTGTTACTCTTGTTAGTTTTGCTTTTTTGCTTTTTGATGTTTTTCTGTATTTGAAATCCCAGATGGTAAATCGATAGAGACAGTAAATTGGATATGGTTCTTTGGTATGGTTCTTTGGAGGTGTGGCAGGAGAGGATGTGGAAGAGTGGAGAGCTAATAATGATGAGTACAAGAATGAAGAAAATGTTCTAAAACTGATTGTGGTAATGATTGGACATCCCAATGTGATTAAACTATCAGAGTGCATGGATATGAATTATATGGCAAAAAAACTTAAAAATTGCAAATCTAGTCAGAGTGTCATTTATAATTTTAAAAATTAAAATCTGCTTTTCCTATTACAGAATTTTAAAAATGTTTACTGTGGAAAGTAAAATCATTTCAACATTTTGGAAATCCTGGTGGGACTGTGGATGAAGTGTCAGGCTGACAATCCCACAGTCAGTGGTTCAACGCCACTAGCTGCTCCTGACAGCTTCCATAAAGATTTTACACTTTCAGATACCCAAACAAGAAGTCTAGGAGGCCCCTATAAATTGAAATTAATGCAATCACAGTGAGTTTGGTTAGATCGGGAACAAGGTCAGAATGTCTATTCTCACTACTCCTTTCGGATGTCCTAGCCAGTGCAATAACCACAGCTCACTGCCATCAAGTCAATCCCAACTCATTCCTGCCAACTGATCCATAGAACAGAGTAAAATTGCCCCTGTGGGCTTCACAGACTGGAATGTAACTAGTTACAGGAGCAGACCCCCATCTTTTACCGTTGGAGGAGCTGGTAGTTTCAAACTGCTAAGCTTTCTGCTAATGTCCCACTAGGGCTCCAGGCTGTACAATAAGGTAGAGGGGGGGGAAATCACAAAGATGGTAGTATGGCGGTTATATATCTATGTCAATTTCATGATTGAGATGTAAGGTGGGGGGGGGGGGGGAGTCTAGCCTGTCAATCTGGAGATAGCCATTGAGTAGCCAATGAGGCCTCTGTGTAGGCATGGCTTTCTCCTGATACATCTGGGAAATCTCGTGATAGTTCCCTGGTAGAGATGAGAAGCCATCTCCCCAGTTGTTGGGAGTTAGTCTCCGAGATGACAAATTACAGACAAGACAAAATGGCAGGGTCCGAGGAGCTGAAGGAGCGGGAGGAGATGCCACATGGCCTTACCCTGATGGAACCAGACCTCTGAAGCCGGAGAAGCCACGTGGAGACCCCTGCCAGTGCTGAGTTGCTTCTACCACCACTGGATGCTATTGATGGACCCTGAATCCTGGAAGCGAGGAGCCATGGGGAGACCCCTGCCAGTGCTGGGATTCTGCACCCACTGGCCTGTGATTTTGTGAGTCGGAGGGAGATTTTGGAGACTGGTATCGGGCATGTGGGCTAGTATTGGACTTGTGACTTTGGACTGGACTGGGTTGGGATGTTTTCTCAGTGTTCCATTCCTCTTGCATATAAACCTTACCCTTATATACATATGTGTGTCTATGAGTTTGTTCCTGTAGTCTACTCTGACTAACACAGATGGGAAAGGAATGGTAAACTGAGTTTATACTGAGATGAAATGATTCTTCATTTAGAAAGTCCAAGTTACCCATCAAAAAATAAAATCTCTCCTAGTCCTAGGTGAACCAACACTCATGAAGATGGCACTGGAGGAGACAATGTTTTGTTCTGATATCTGGAAGTTTGCTATGAGCCAAGCCAATTCAATGGCAACTAACATTTAACACAGATCTACTTTAAGGTCACTGGACACAAAGTTAACAGATAAAACAAAAATATGTCTATGTTTTAACAATGAGCGATTGGGGAAATTGTACAATGGCAACCCAAAATGGAAATACTTAGATATAAAGTTGGTGAGTCATACGCAGTATTCCTCAAGCTTCAGCTTTTGGAAATCAAGCAAAAATGTCAATGATGTGAGCATGTCTGTTATCTTTCATTCATCTGTTTACAAACATTCAAAAACTTCAAATAACCAAGCTTAATTTACGAGCTGTATAAATCAGAACACAAGCAACCCTTGGTGCAGGGATAGAGTTTTGTGAGTCCTGTTCTATAGAACTGTGTGCTGAGGACTACAAAACCCTCCAGAAATAAATCAAAATGAAAATCTAAATGATTGTAGAAACATACTGTGCTGATGATCTGAAAGACTGAACCATAAAAAAATGATGATTTGCTCCAAATGGATGACAGTGGCAATTTTTATAGACACATACAAGCTAATCTAAAATTTACACAGCAAGGCAAAGAAGTTAGAACAATGAGAATTTATTTTCAAAAAAGAAGAATAAAGTTGAAAGACATACTACCTGATTTTAAGAATTATTACAAAGTTAGAGGGGTAAAGAAAGAGTGATACTGGTAAGTGATTGCACACAAAGATGAGTGGACTTGCAAAAGGACAAGGACAACAAGAGTCCCCTGAGGTAAGCTTAAAAATGCAAAGGGGGCATTGGCAAAAAGTTACTGTATACATCCATTCCTGAGGTGATGTCCAGGTACTCTGACACGGGTTAGACCCAATCTAGGGACATATACAGCAGCCAACTAAATAAGGGGGGAGGGGGAGGGAAGAAAGAGAAAGGGGAATAAAAGACATGGGGGATGGGGGAACAGGGCACTAACCCACTCAAGGGGAAAGTATGGCTTACATCTTCACAGGAAAGGAAGAGAGAGACCAGATTTCCATCCAGTGCACCAAGATGTGAATGCAATATACTGGCATGAAGCTCAGAACCATTAGAGAGGTCTATAGGACTGGCTCTAATCACAACTACCACGCGGACACCCACCCAGACTCATAAACCCAGAAGAATGCATTTCAGAGGACAACATTCAAGTTGCAGCTCAGGGAAAGGGGCACATCTGATCTGATGACACAAGAGCCAGAGAAAGAGGGAAGGGGAGCGAGTGGAGCATATTCTGGCTTACCAAGCCCCAAGGACAGTATTCCTGCTCAGACATGTTCACATGGGACTCCACTCAAGTACGCACTCAATATAAGAACACTTTGTTCTAATAACCTGGCATGCTGTGATGTTCACCTTCCCTCTAAATGCAAAATGGGCGCATAAGTAAATGTGGTGAAGAAAGCTTATGGTGCCTGACTATCAAAAGATACAGTGTCTGGGGTCTTAAAAGTTTAAAGGTTAAAAAAAAAAGTGGCCATCTAGCTGAGAAACAACAAAGTCCACATGGAAGAAGCACACAAGCCTGTGTAATCATGAGGTGTCAATGGGATCAGGTATCTGGCATCAAAGACCCAGAACAAAAAAATCACATCAATGTGAATGAGGGGGAGTGCAGAGGGAAGACTCAAAGCCCATCTGTAGACAATTGGACATTCCCTTTCAGAAGGGTCACAAGGAAGAGACAAGCCAGTCAGGGTGCAGCATAGCACCTACGAAACATGTAACTTTCCTCTAGTTCTTTAATGCTTCCTCCCCCTCCCCACAACCCACCACCCACTATCAGGGTCCAAATTGTACCTTTTAAATCTGGCTAGACCAGAGAATGTACATGGATACAAATAACACAGGGATCACAGGGAATCCAGGACAAATAAACCCCTTAACACCATAATGAGAATAGTGATACCAGGAAAATAAAGGGAAGGTGGGGGAAGAAAGGAGGACCAATCTCAATGATCTACATATAATCCTCTCCCAGGGGGACAGACAACAGAAAAGTGGATGAAGGGAGACAGCAGTCAGTGTAAAACATGAAGACATAATAATTTATAAATTATCAAGGGTTTATGAAGGAGGGGGTGAGATAGTGGGGAAATGGGCTAATACCAAGGGCTCAAGTAGAAAGAAAATGTTTTGAAAATGATAATGGCAACTTATGTACAAATGTGCATGACACAATGGATGGATGGATGGGTTGTGATACGAGCTGTAAGAGCTCCAAAAAAAGTGATTTTTTTTAAAAAGATAATAGAAATACAAGTTCAGAAACAGACCCCAATATATGTCTGTTTGATTTTTATGATGTAAAGTTTTGATATTTTCAAAATCTGATGCTGGCTTAAAGCATTAGCATATTCACCTAAATATAAAATGAAAATTATTCAAATTTGCAAAAAATGAGAGAAAATTTGTGTGTGTGCTTTATCTATTTATTTATAGATCATTTGGGGGCTCATACATCATTTTTCACAATACATATATACATATATTGTGCCAAGCATCTTCGCATGCCTGCTGCCATCATCATTCTCCAAACATCCACTTTTCCACTTGAGCCCTTGACACCAGCTTCTCATCTTTTCCCCTTTATCCTTGCCCCCCTCCCCCACCAACCCTCAAAACTTTATAAATTATTATTGTTTTGTCAAATCTTACACTGCTCGATGTATCCCCTCACCCACTCCACTGTCTGTCTACCTGATAGGAGGTTATGTGCAGATCCTTGTAGTTGGCTCCCCCTCTCTACCCCACCTTCCCTGCACCCATCCTGTAGCTCCACTCTTACTACTGGTCCCAAGGGGTTCATCTGTCCTGGCTTCCCCGCATTTCCAGTTCCCATCTCTACCAGTGTACCTCCTTCAGTCCAGCTGGATTTTTAAGGTAGAATTGGGACCATGATAGTTGGGGGGAGGAAGCCTTCAGGAACTAGAGGAAAGTTGTATTCTTCATCGCTACCTCACTGCACCTTGACTGAACTGTCTCCTCCCCGTGACTCCCCTGTGAGGGGGTGTCCAATTACCCACAAGTGGGCTTTGGGTCCCCGCTCTGCTCTCCCCCTCATTCATAGTGATGTGATTCTTGTTCTTCGATGCTTGACATCTGCTCCCTTCAGCCCCTGTGATCACACAGGCTAGTCGGATTCTTCCATGTGGGCTTTGCTGCTTCTAGGCTGGATGGTCACTTGTTCATCTTCAAGCCTTCAAGACCCCAGATGCTTTATCATTTGGTAGCTGGGCGCCATCAGATTCCTCTGCTCTGTCTGCATCTGCTCCCTTTTGTCTTCAGCGGTCATGTCTGCAGGGTGGGCACATAATAATATGATTTTTGTTCTCTGATGCCTGATATCTGTTTCTTTCTATACCTCATGGTCGCTGGTGTGCTTCTTCTATGTTGGGCTTTGTTTTTCCTGGACCACATGGCCATATGTTCACCCTCAAGCTTTTTTTTTTTAATTAAAAATCATTTTATCAGGGGCTCGTACATCATTTTTCACAATACATAAATAATCATACTGTGCCAACCACCTTTGCACATCATCATTTGCTATCATCATTCTCCAAACATCCGCCTTTTCCCTTGAGCCCTTGGTATCGGCTTTTACATCCTATCCCCTCCTCCCCTGCTCCCCCTTCCCCATCAACCCTCAATGCTTTATAAATTATTATTGTTCTGTTGTATCATACCCTGCCTGACACCTACCTCAGCCCACTCCCCTGATGCCCGTCCTCCAGGCAGGAAGTCATATGTAGATCCTTGCAGTTAGTTCCGTCTCTCTATCCCACCTTCTCTCCACCCACCCAGTACCAATCTAACCACTGGCCCGAAGGGGCTCATCCATCTTGGTTTCCCCATATCTCCAGCTCTCCTTTCCACTAGTGTACCTTCTCCAGTCCATCTGGATTTACAAGGTAGAGTTGGGACCATGATGGTTGTGGGGAGGAAGGCTTCAGGAACTAGAGGAAACTTGTATGTATCATCACTGCTCAGCTGCACCTTGTCTGGTCTGTCTCCTCTCCGTGACTCCCTTGTAAAGGGGTGACCAATTACCAACCAGTGGGCATTAGGTCCCCACTCTGCTCTCCCCCTCATTCATAATGATGTAATTCTTGTTCTTTGATGGAGAGAAAAACTTTATACTCTGGGATTACATAGAGAGTTCTCCACATAGACCAAAACCATCTTTGAAATAAAAAAGAAAAAATATTCGTTAAAAAAATTATTTTATAAATCATCACAATCCACACATTCATTCATTGTATGCCAAGCACATTTGTACATTTGTTGCCATCATCATTCTCAAAACCTTTGCTTTCTTCTTAAGCCCTTTGCATTGACTCATCATTTCCCCCTCCTTCCATAGCCACCTCCCTCATGAACTCTTGATAATTTATAAATTATTATTTTGTCATATCACACATTTATGATAGTTTTCCTTGAGTCATTTCCATAAATTAATAGATACTTATAGAGATTAAAGAGCATGTGAATACCTATGTGTTTCTGAGCTTGAAGATATATGTACATTAGCATTCTCTTTGACAAAACAAGTGTTGGATGCCTCCCTTAGGACAAAGATGGATGTGATGATATCCCTGCTGGAGAGGAAAGTCCCTCCTTCCCCTGGTATAATCTGTTTCACTCTGGTGGACATTTTCTGAGAGGAAAAAATCAAAGACAGACATTAGAAAGTTATATAGGGAAAAAGAAAAAAGAAAAAAACAGAAATTTTGCCTAGAGGAGAAGCATTTACCTAGAAAAGCAATAAGCTAGCAATTCCATTTTTATAAAGAAATTTTGAACTGTCATTTCCTCTGGAAGATCTTCCTCTTTCAAATTATGAAACCTCCACCATGTGCTTTCCCATCAGTGCATTTCCTGCTTTGAGATTTTATTAAAATCTTGACAGAAACAGGAAAAAATTTGATACATGTGCTCTCTCAATAAGGGTGGACAGTCTATATAATAAACATACTTACTTTCAACTGTTCTTACTGCAAAGCCACATGCCCCATGAGGCTGCTGAAACAATTTGGAAAAAAAAAAGAAAACAACAAAAGATATACCCATGTATTTTACATCAACTTATCCTCAAGGTAAGCAAGTGAAGAGCTGAAGTGTTGAGATACACTTCGCAAGTGATCCTGCCCCCAGTGATTCTGAGCCAGGCTGATTTTCACTAAACCAAGTATAAATCAGTTTCAATTCCTTAATATACATCTTAAACATCCCATTTACACAAGTCACATCTCAATTGTGTATAACCTGGATTCACTCACTAGCACAGCTTCTTCAGCCCTGGGCTCTGCTGGAACCATGCTGGGCCTAATTGGCCTCCTTCCAGTTGTTCTTCCCTCCAACCTGATTAGTAGCATAAGTAGGGGAAGGAGAAGAGAAGAGGTCTGGTAGAGGAGCAAGTAAGAGTTAGAGAAGTGGGAGAATAGTGATTAGAAAGAAAGAGTAAGACATTAGCCCAGGTCTATTTTAATGGAAGAGTTCTAGAATAAAAAGCTTAGAGGGATATCTGCTCCAGAAGAACATTCTGCAGCAGTGGTCCGGAGGAGATACACAAGCATGAATGGTGCCTTGTAATGCCCCTTTTATGTGCTTTCTCTGGTTGCAAGGTATGGGTCAAACATTCTTTCCTGGGTCAGAGGTTTCATTACCTTTCCAGGGGCCAGGATTTCACTATAGGAGTTAAAATGAAAAACACCTGTGCAGTATTTAAAAGATTGAATAGCCAGCTCATTACAAAGGACCACCTTTATGGGGAGAAATCAAATCCATCAATCCAATTCAGATGGCCCAGGGTAGCACAGACCAACACACAGAAGTGGTTGAGTAAAATACTAGCCCTCAGGTAGGCCCACAGTACCACCAGTCACAAAAAGCTGGTAAGTTCAAGGGATGGGCTCATTTCAAGTTGTACTTTGCTCATGTGTTCACTGGGAAATTCTGTTGCAAGTAGTATAAGAAGCTTCCTGGACACTGGGAGAGCCAAACGATGTATGTAGCCAAACTCAAGAGTTTCCTGGTTACTCTTGTTTAGGCTTTACCTGGAGGTAGGTGTATTAGTCCGGGGAGACGAGAGAAACAAATCCAGGGAGACGCATCTGTGTACAAGAAAGAGTTTTATATACAAGAACCATTGAATAATGAGAAAACATCCCAGCACATTCCAGATCTGATACCAATCTATAAAGTCCTCTTCAGACTCATGAAACACATGCGATGACACTGAAAGCAGGAAGATCAGAGGCCAGTAGGGGTAGGGGGGGATCATGGATCCAGGGCAGTGGGAGCATTTCAGCACTGTCAGGGGGCTGCATGGGGCTTCTCCAACTCAGGGTACTAGTGCAGGTCCGTGTATCTTTATTTATCTCCTCAGTTCCTCCAAATGAGGTCATCGAGCTGCCCCCTGGTTGACAGGCTAAACTCCACCCCTTCACTCTTTACCCTCTCAAATTTAACAGCAGATTATGTAACTCCCACAGTAAGAAATGGAGTTCAAGGAAGAACGGTATTGGATTTTAATTTAAGACCCAAAATATCTAGTTGAGGTGTCATATTAGGAAAGAAATTGCAAAGCAACAAGAGACAGAGAAGAGAAATGTACTCCTGCTTAGGCCATGTTGGTCCATGTGCGTAGGATGTTTCTTATGGCGTCTCATTAATATCATGGCCAAGACCTGCCGCCATGAATCTACATCTCCTGGGATTTGTGTTAGATGAGTGTGCCATTCCAGTGAGATGGTCTTCAGTAACCCAGTGGTTTTGATGGTTATTGTTCAGTAAGAGTAGAAATTTATGTTCAAATGAAATCTTCTAGCTATCCAACATGCAAGACAGCTTTTAAAAATAACTGCTTTGAGAGAAGAGCTGAGTTTCCTGAACAGGATCATTAATAATAGACTCATGCAAGAGTTCAGATCTGTTTCTCGCATCACTTCATGCCACGTCTACTAATTCTTGCTGAGTACAACTACAGAAGCTCTACAAAGGCAGTCTCACCCCAGATTTACTACCCAGGACTGCAGGGACCAGGTGCCAGGGGTCCTGCAGTCAGGCCAACCAGTGTTCTACCAAGTGGTCTTTCGATACAGGTGCCCCCTTAGTGGGTAAACCATTGTTAGGGGTTAAGGATGAAGTTGCAGAAAACACACAACCTGAGGATGCATAAGGATCAGCAAGTCCAAGATACCCAAATAGGACGTGATGTTAATGCTGCCAATGTTGAGGTGTTTGTGTATTATACTCTGACTAGTCTATTAGTTTTGCTACAGTTCATTAGATACACATGTATTGGAAGAAAACAATCCATGAATTTCTTCTCCTCGCTGCCTACTGTTGTATAATGTAATTAGATTGGGTGTAGGCTAAGAAGCATATAGTTAGTCATCAGTTTGATGTTTAGTAATCCTTTAATGTCTGGCAGGCATGTTGCTGAGAGATCAGACACAGATTTCTCTGACTTTGAGAAATAACTAGATGCTCCTTTCTCTGAGAAGAGGAAAAGCGCGTCTTTTTCTCAAAAAGCAAATCTCTGCTATTGTCACCAACTTAATTCTGACTCAGTGAGACTCAATACAGGAGAACACAGATATATCACGGGGTCTCCAAGAGTGTGGCTTTCACAAACACCCACTACCTTATCAGGTTGTCAGACTGGGGCAGTATGCTGGTTGCTGTTTTTGCTGGAAACTATATCAGTGTATTTCAAATATTAGTAGGATCAATAAAGCTGCTGAACAGGCCAAGAACAGACCATAAAGAAGGAGAGGAATCAGTTTTCTGCTTCTGAGGAACTGGCCACTGAAAACCTTCTGAAACACAATAGCCATTGTTAGATTTATGAGGCCAGAACAAGAGGTTTCCAAGGCAGAAGACAAACAGGGCAGAAGACCAAAATCCACTTACAGAGTTCACACGTTGGTGAAGCCTCCCTTGCACTTCCTCAGACCATGGACCAGGGATGTGAATAGTCCTGCCCTCAGACAGAGGGCATTGGAACGTGGATGACCACACATAAAACTCACTGACTGGCATCGGGTTGACGCGGACTCCTGGTGATCTCCTGGACAGGGTAGAACCGTCGCTGTGGAATTTGGAGATTGTGACACTTCACAGGAGTAGAAAGTCTTGTCTTTTTTCCATAGAGTCACTGGTGGTTTTGAACTGCTGATCTTGAGGTTAGTTACCCTTGCATTACCAGAGCTACAGATATAGTTAGGTTAAAAGTTAATGTGGTATCATATTTTCTCCCTTTTGACACATTTTTTATTTGTCTAGTCTCTATTATCTTCTGCTTTGGGGGGGATTGAGGTTTTCCTGTTTTATCTTTTTGTTGTTGTCAGGCAGTGGGTTTGAATGATTCTCTTTATATGAAATACAGAATAAGTAATGCATAGAGACAGCAACTGAATTTAAAGTTCCTTAGGGTTATGGCAGGAGAGGATGGAGAAAATGGGGAGTTCATAAAAATAGGCACAAGAATGAAAAAAAATCTAAAATTAATTGTGATAATGATTGCATAATTCTTAGTCTATTTAAACCAAAGAATGACATGGTACAAGAATTATATACCAATTTAAAAATTTTTTAAAGATGCATTGATATGGAGGCTACTTAAATTATTCCTCAACAAGTTGATAATGCTGTCTATAAATACCTCTTGGTCTACCTGGACCCACAGCCTCTTGACCCACAAGCTCTTAGCCTCTCGGGCTCTGGGGTGTCGGGCCTCCTGGCCTCCCCCTCTCCAGTTCTGCACACACGGGTGCTCTTTTCCACATCATTGTTCATGCCCAGTTGTGCACCTTCTGGTGGCTTCTGCACAGCTTGGCATGCTTTCCAAAAATAGCGCATACCCTTTTGAGACTATAAAACCTGAAACTTCCTGGCCGCGGGGCTGACTCGTGGGGACAGGGCTGGTGCGGGCACCGTCCTGCCTCGCTAGTTTCCCGGAGGCCTTGCCTGCAGGGCCAGCTGGGCGGGGAGACAGATGTGGGAGTGGAGAGAGAGGATACCCTTGCAGTGTCGCGTCTCCTGTTTCCAGCATGGGAGGGCACCCCGACCCCCGCTTGCGGCATTATGCCAGGCAGTGAGTCCGTTGTCTCCCTCCGGTTGACATGATTTCCGTGGGCGATGGATGTTGTCACCCGCTCTGCCTTATCTTTGCAGAGGAGAAGTCTGGCACCTTGTCGGTAGTTGCTATGTCCAAGGTGCTGCAGAAGGATGCTGAGCAGGAATCCCAGATGAGAGCCGAGATCCAGGATATGAAGCAAGAGCTCGCCACTGTCAACATGATGGATGAGTTCGCCAGATATGCCAGATTGGAAAGAAAGATCAACAAGTGACTGATAAGCTAAAAACCCACGGTATTGGGGGTCCTTGTAGTGTTAAAAGCTCCCTAGGAGGTGCCTGGGTGAGGTGCCTGCATGAAGCTTTTAGGATAGAAGTCTTGTGTTTTAGATGCTATAAATACTGATAGAAATATTTACCTTGTCCATAAGAAAATCTAGAAACACCCACTACATAATCCATATTTGTTGG
>PVJH01018274.1:34927-45722 GCA_004026705.1 Nesogale talazaci | reverse complement strand
ATGGACTTAGGAGAAAGAGACCACACCCTGTGCGGCAAGCTCGGGGCAAGGACCTGGACAAACACTTGACCATCCTCCCCTCACCACAACTTCTTCCCACCCACCTCCCCTTTCCTGTTCCCAGGCAGCCTCCCCGTTGTTTCCCTCCTAGAACTGCAGGATGCCCCACACCTTCCAGCCCAGCCCGAGGGCCAGCACTGCCCCCTTGCGTTCCCTTCCTGGAAGAGCTCCGTGCACAGCGCTGTGGGTACCTGCATAGGCTCAGAGGGGTACATGAAGGGCAGGCAGAAGAAGGACGGAGGCTGGATTTCGGATCAGGCAGCCCAACGGGCAGTGGGCAGGCTGTCCCACTCTGGCTAATGGAAGCTTTCCCTAAGAGGAACCCTTTGATCGTGTCTATTATACAGAGGGTTGCCTCCAGTATGCCAGTTAGCACCCCAGGTGTTAATCACCACCCAGATGCCATAGGGAGCGCTTGAACTCAAGGGCGGGGACTGTGTCTGCCATGTTTGACGCTGCATCTTTAATGCCTAGCATCAAAACAAACAAACAAGCACACTGCCATCAGTAGATGCAGACCACAGGGCCCCTACAGGACCAGGTCGCACTACTTCTGGGGATTTCTGGGACTGTCACTCATCACAGGAATGGAGAGTCTCATCTCTCAGCTGATCTTGCAGTTAGTGGCCCCAGGGGGTCACAACTACACCACTGGGAGACCCAGGCCCAGTTGAGATATGTACAGGAATCTGATCCATGTCATATTTCAATGCACGTGCATGCCCAGAATATGCATTAATTTTACTACTTGATAGGCACTGTTGTATGCAGTTTACATGCACTGTTTTCTTTAGCAGGCACTAAAGAAAGGGAGTGAAGGCCAAGTCTGGCTTCCTGCAGCAACACACACAAGGAGAATCCAACTGCACCCCAGTCCAAGGTCATTGCCACCAGGCAGAGATCAAACCTGCCTCCATCTCCTCCTGTTGAACACCTTCTCTTCTCCCAACACCCTGCTTCTTGACTGGGCTTGATCACTCACTGCCAGGACCACACACAACTCATCGATCAGACTTAACAACCGTAGGTCTCATTAGGGAAGCTTGCCAGCTACACAGTGGTCAGGATACAGGGTGTGCTTGTGTCTCCTGTGCCTCTTATCAGCCATGATGGCAGACATTTTTCTCTCTGGTCCTCCCCTCTTGGCCACATGGTCCCTTGGCCTTGTTCTGTGACGTCACCACCTCGACACTGCTTCTGTGCTCTGTGCCATGGTCTCAGTGTTGTGTCTTCTGGGGCACCTGCTACTTTACCCAGACCTCACGCATGCTCCACTGTTGGCTCGTCTTCCTTTCTTTGATTAATTATATACATTTAAAATAGTATACATATGTACACTACATATTTAAATAGTACATATACACTATTTTCTTCATTAAATTTTTTAATTCTTCCATAGTTTAGCCATATTGAGTTGTATGAGAGTCACTACAATTAAGCAATTCTGGAACATTGCTTCCTTTCTTGTATTCATTATTTGTTTCTTGTGTCCCTCCCCTGCCATATTCCCAATAAGGCAATACATCAGTTTCTGTTTCTATATAGTTGTCTATCCTGGACTTCATATACTGAAAAACATAAAACCTCTGCCCCCAGCGAATATTTATAGTATCCATATTATATATATAAAGAAGAAAGAATAGATGAACAATTTTAAAATTAACTAGAGGAAAACTTCAATCGAGAAAAAAGGGAAGTATTAGGCCAATTTAAATGGATCAAAAGGGATCTCAAAGGATCACTTTTTAGCCTAGTTACATCTGCCATGATCACGTTTATAATCCTTCTCTGTCTGATAGCCAGGTTACTCACATTCAAGTATGGTCAGTGAGGATTCACCAGATGCTCAATCCATGTAGGGATTCTGCAAATGGGTTTGGGGCTCTTGCTGCAAATGGAGTGTTCACAAGTTAAGCTCTGGTGCCATTCTCTCCTTCAGGTGTGAATTTTGTTGTTTGTCATCCTTAGATCACACAGGCTCGTGTGCTTCTTCCTTGTGGACTCTGTTGACAGCTCACTGAGCCGGCTACTTGTTGTAGCGGTGAAAACTCCCAAGCCACTGTTCATTTGGATAGCTGTGCCCCATCTCGTTTCTTCACTGCACTTTGCTATAGCACATGTATCTTCCCTCCATGAAGGAGAGCATCACGCAGTGGCCATGAGGAGTTGATCGTATACTGGGGCTGGAATGTAGTGTGAGGTCGGCTCTTCTTTCTTGAAGGTCCCTGGATTCTCTCCCTCTGCTTCTGAGATGGCTCACTTAGGAACCCAGAGGAATAGCAAAATCAGCCAATCTCCTCTCTTAGTGTTTCACACACTGTTTGCATGATTCTACCCAATCATGACGGGAGTTACAAAGACGTGAAGAGAGGATTCACACGGAGTGATTTCACTTCACCACAGTCACAGGCACACTATCAATTGTCGCTTTGTTTTTCAAGCGATGACATGAAGAATTGGGAGAGACCAGAGGCTTGGGTCCACAGCATTTCCCTAGGGTGCACCTCCTCCTCCTCCTCCTTCCGGTTATATGCATCTGTGTGTCATCTCCACAGGGAGAAAGCTGAGGCTGTCTGCTCCTGTCAAGGCTTATGTCCTCGGAAACCCCATCTAGAGTCACACTCTGAAGTCAGAATTGGGGATATGTATCATCATCAGGTGGGAGCACTTGCTATTCCATGATAAAATGCACATTCTAAATCAAAATGCCACTGTGGCAGTCACCCAACTTGGTGTCAATTTGAAGATTTAGAGTGTAGGGGTGGAGTCTAGCCTGTCAATCTGGAGCTAGCCAATGAGACCTCTATGTAGACATGGCTTTCTCCTGAGAATTCTAGGAAATTTGGCCATATATTTCCCTCTTGGAGGTGAGACACTCACTACTTAGTCCCTTGGAGATGCTCTACTGACAAGACACAAGGCTGACACCCTGTGAGACATCCTGGAGGAGAAACCACATGGGCTTACCCTAATGCAACCAGACCTCTGAAGCTGGAAAAGCCATGTAGAGACTCCTGCCAGTGCTGAGATACTTGATAAGCCACAGAGAGACCCCTGAGATACCTATAATGCCTCTAGATACACAATACTCTTCACCCCTTGGTCTGTGTTTGTCCTAGTGTCATTGCATGTGCTTCATGAATCTGAAGAGAACTTCATAGATTGCTATTGGAAAAATGAGCTAATATTAGACTTGTGGGCTTGGACTGGACTGGATTTGGATGTTTTCTCAATGCTCCGTTTCTCTTGTATATAAACCTCTCCCTTAGATACATATGCATGTTTATGAATTTGTTTCTCTAGTCTACCTGGACTAAATGACCACTTTAAAAAAATGAGTTGTCATTCACTGTGGTGGTTAGGTTTTAGACCCACATGATGGTACCTGTCTGGAGGTAGTGGTGGAGTCCAACCTATGGACTCTTGATGTCTCCTTGGGAATATGGCTTTAAACTAGCAACACAGACACTGGGAATATCTCTCTCTCTCTCTCTCTCTCTCTTTCTCTCTCTCTCTCTCCCTCCCTCCCTCTCTTTTTGCTGGAATTCCTTGTCTGCTTCCTTGCATGGCCCCATGTGGACTGCTGATGCGGAGAGCTGTCTGCATCCTGCCATGCTCCCACCAACCTTGGATCCATGTGAGCTCCCTGCCTCCTCTTTCTGCATCCCCAGCTTGCAATTATGTGAGTCTGAAGAGGGTTTCGGTTAGCATCAGACAAGTGGACATGAGTTGAACTGGACTGGGGGGCTTTCTCAATCTAAACTTACTTCTCGGTCTACATTTATTTCTTACACAGGCTTTGTTTCTCTGAACATCTCAACCTGGCACCTTTGTGGAGCATGAGATTCACTCTCTGAATGATCACCATCCTGTGTTTTTTAGTAAATTCACAAGAATGTACAACCATGAAACTCAAAGCAACAATAGCAACAAGACCCAGCTGCCATTTAGTCAGCCCCAACCCACGTGTTTCACCGTAGAACCGGGTTCTATAGGTTTTAAAATAATTCTTTATTGTTGATGAGAATATACACACAGCAAAAATATATACTGATTCAAGGGTCTGCATGGCATTCCAGGGACATTGCTCTCAAGCTGTAAGCTGTACGGCTGCATTCATCGCCTTCTCTGAGTTGCTCCTTCCCTAAGGACATAGGCTCCTTGTCCCCTAAGGTCCCTGTCTCACACTTCCAGCTGTTGTTGTCAACTTTGATCCCATATGGAGAGATCAGATCCCTAGGGTTGTCCATGCCTGAGTCTTCAGAAGAAGATCACCATCACTTTCATCCCTGGAACTGTGAGTGGACTTGAACTGCCAGCATTTCTATGACTAGTAAACCATTTACCCCACTCAGGAAATCTTCATGCATCACCACCATTATCCAATTTTAGAACACTTGTATGACTCCCAAAAGAAACCCCTTACCCATTAGTAGTCACCATTCCTCTCCACATCTCCGCCCCTGGCAGATAGGAATCTTTCTGTCTCCACACCTCCCCTTATGCTGGACCTTTAGTGTCATGCGAATCACAATATGTAATAGTTTGTGTCTGCTTTCTTTCATCTAGTATGTGTCCCATCAGCGGTCACACTACAGTTTGTACTTCATTCTGTATGTTTGTTTTTTCATTGTAAATGTGATGTTTCAACATTGAGCACTTCATATCGCCATGTAAATGAATATATAATGAAACCACTCACCAGCTCACCCTTCTTCACACGGGTGAGTTCCGTGACATTCATTGTGCTCATCATGCTGTGCTGCGCTTCTCTCATTTTGTCTGCATGCAGCTTTTCTTACTGTAAAAAGTGTACTACGGTCTGTTTCTCTATTCCCTGCGCAGTGGACATTTTGGTTGTCTTCACTGTTGGGGCTCTTATGAATAATTCTGCCAAGCACATCCATCTAGGAGTTTCTGCGTCGACATAGGTGTCAAGCCTTCGTAAGGGAGATGTGGGGTCAAGTGGTAACTCCTCCCGTTCGCATTGTGAGGAGCTGCCCAGGTGGCTGATCCTGGTGCACTCCCACCTGCAGTCTGCAAGTGCTTCGCTTCCTCCACATTTCTACCGTCTCCATGCTGGTGCATGCATGCTACGTCTCATGGGGATGAAGAGCTCTCTGAAGGTCTCTAATAACTTGTCTGGTACTTTGCAGACATATCTCTGAACTTCTCTTATTCCTTTTGGCATTTCTTCAGGATCCTGAGGTTTTTTCCCCTCCCAACAGTCTTGGAAACCCAAAGCGGCAATTCTGCCCTGTCCCATCAGGTCGCTATGAGTCAGAATTGGATTGCTGGCAGTAAGTTGAGCTCGTCATTCCGAGCTCCAGTATGCTATTTTCCACGACCTTAGAGTAAACAATTCTATTCACTAGTCATCTAATTTTGTACAAAGGGTTATTTCTGTCACCTAAAGCCCTCAAAATAAAATTCCTCTTGGACCCTAGAGATCCCTTCTCTGGTGGCTTGGTATAATTTTTGTGCCCTGTCACACTCTCTATGACAGATGTGTAACCAAATTGGGCCCTGTTAATAACTTTGCTTTTTAATTGAACTTTTACCCGTCACGGGCTGAGGGGCAGGTTATATAGCTGGTTCTGAGTTAATTACAACTGCCATTATTTTTTATTTGCAGTGCCTGAGCAAGCAGTAAAACAGCAAGTTAAGTCACATTTGCAATGGGACCATGACTCAATTAGTGTTTTTGAATAATAGGCAATAGTAATTAAGGTCATGGCAATTGCAGTAGCAGCATTGTGGTAGCTGGACTTCAGCAAGGGCTGCTTCAGAGCAGGTCTCCAGGGTGGGGACTTGGGAGGGAGGTGGAACCAGCAACCTGCCTACTCTCTCCTCCCTCCTTGAAAACTAGGAAGGGATGGAATTCCGGAGGACGCCCTATGGAACTTTTCAACATCCACTCGGCCGCCTGCGTATGAATGAGATCAAATTCCACCATAAGCCTTGTAACACCTCCAACAGAGGAGAGTTTCCAGGCCACTAATTCAAGCCAGGAGGCTCCTGAGGCAACCAGCAAGCATTAGCATGTACCTGGGAGCTGTAGCCTTCAAGGGGCAATTAGTAACTCTTTGAGTGTGAGCTGTGCAAACTCAAGTCTATTGAATGCCTTCCAGTCTGTGAGTGTATGTTTCCATCTAAAGGATAAGAAGATTGAAGCATGGCATGGTCATGTGATTTGGGCATAGCTTCTCCAGGGGCGGTTCTGGGTGAACCATCTGGTTTGACTTGTGATTTGAGCTGCTCATGTCACTGTCTGTCCCGAGCCACAGACACTTAGTGAACTCTTGCCTCTAAGCTGTTTTCTGCTGCTTAGAAATAAAGAAAAAAATGAATCTGAAGGGTGAGGCGTTCTGAGCATGTGGAAGAGCCATAAAGCTGAAGTGTTCCATATTAATATCTGAGCAGCAACCCTCCGTGACAACAGGGAGACATTGATAAAAGTTGATAAAAGGTGGGGGGGTGGAGAGAGATTTGGGGAAGAAGTCATCCTTTCTCCTATGTTTTTACCCCTTTATTTCCAACCACCCTGAAGCCCGGTTTGCATCTGAACTATTCAGGTGTCTCTCAGGACTATTTGTGGACACTTTCTCCTTAGGGTTATCATGATTCTATTGGAATTCTTGAGCTCCTTGAAAAGGCTGGTAGTCATCCTTACCATGAAAACTAATGCAACCAATGTCCTTGGAACCTACATCTGGAAGTGGTAGCATTGTTGTATGTTTTGCTGTGTATATTCTTAACAACCACAAAAAGACATCATAACACACACTACACACACACACACACACACACACGCAAACCCAAAACAGAATAAGTGGAAACAAGAGCCAGAAAAACACATGGAAAGGGGCAGGCAGCCACCACCAGGAGGAGAGAAAATGATCCTGCAGCTCTGAAGGGAAACTCCGAAGGAAGAAGGGTTCCCAGGAGAATTTGGGGGCCATGAGAAACACAGCCTACATGATAGTGAATATTTCTTCATGTTCCTTGAGCTCCTGAACATCGGGTGAAGTGTTTGTCCATGGTCTCTGTCCAATTTTTAATTGGCTTAGTTGTCTATTTGTTGTTAAAATGGTGATGTTTGCTACAAATTTTAGAGATTAGTTCCTTGTCCCATATGGAGGTGGTAATTCCCAACTCCTCACACCACTTCCCCCTCAGCCTCCCAGCTCCTGCTGGTTTGTGGATTTTCTTTCACTCTTGGTGCATGTGTCAGATTTTTAGAGGTCTAATCGATATGTTTTTGTTCTTCTGCTATTTGTTTTCCATTACATTTGATACCATAAACCCTGAGTAAAGGTCTCTTCTTGCATAGACTTCCTGTCATTCAACTCTTTTTATTTCTATAGACAACCATCTTTGAAAATGTCGAAGATGGAAAGGTGGGCTCTTGCAATCTCTGTCTACTCACCAGGGAAGAAAGGATCTCAACCCAGCTATTCCCTCCTTTTTTTTCCTGCTCCTGTTCCTCTCTATTCTTTTGGGATTTCTGCTCCACCTGAGGTCTCCTGGGGGGCCAGTTATAGAGACACAATCAGAGGGCACACCTATTGAAGTCCCTACCTCCATTTTCAACATCGCCAATAACTACACCCAGAAGGAATGAAGCTATCAACTCAACTCCAACCACCACCAACCATCTCCTACAGGAAAAGCTGTGAAAGCTGAAACCTGGGTAAGGTACAAACCTGTCAGAGAAGGAAAATCCACCCAATGTTTACATGGGAGGATTCTTAAGAAAGAAACAGAAAATGATTAAGTCCCAGAAAAATCAAAGCTCTCTCTTCAAGTTTTTCTACATTTCACCACCTTCCACCTTTCTCTGGGATAAGAAAACAGCAAAGACACTAAGTGATTGAAGTCCACTCAGAATGACCTTAGATTAGAAGGAAGGAAGGCCAGGTGATAGTCTTCCAGATCATCAGCTATGCAGCTCTACGGGGACACACAGGGATCACCATGAGCCACACTTTACGGGATCACCACTGACATGGGGGCTATCTGGGAGAACCTGGCGATTAATGTGTTTTCTGGGAACACAGAGAAGTAAGTAATCTTTCTACTGTTCCTGCTTCTAAGGAATGTAGGGTGCAAATAAAAGTCAGCGTTGCTAGAAGGGCCTCTGCTTGATTTTGATTTTCCATCTTTACCAGAAAGCTTTGGGAGCATGCACATCTCTGAGAGAGGAGTCCTGGTGATACAATGTTTAGCTTTGAACCAAGAGGTTGATCGTTCTAGACCACTAGCTGCTCTGTGGGAGAAGAGAGATGACTGTTGTCACCCAACCTGTGCTGGCTCTCATTTGGTAGCCAACTGAAATAGAGAGAACACTACAGACTAAAAAAAACAGAAAGGGGTTGTGTTTGTGCAGAGAGGGAGCTTCAAGGGGGGCCCTTGACCAAGATACCATGTGCTCCTGAATCAGAGGCACCTGGGTCTCTCTACCACCCTGGGCTTGCAGGATTCAGACTTCTTCCTGCCCCTTTAACCTCTGTCCATACATAAAGGTCTGTGTGGAGAGTTGTGTTCTCCAGGACGTTCACCGCTGAGAAAGAGGCCCACGTAGAACAGTTAGTCAGATGATATGGTCCCTTCCAGTGACTCTTGGTTGAAGGTCTTGCTCTTAGACTCACATTCCCTACTTGGGGGACCACAGGGCCATTCTTTACAGAAGGATCTTTGGATGGAACTAACCAGGATTTTCACAATGGATGATTTAGATCAGGGGTGTCAAACTGGTGGCCTGTAGGTAAGTTTTTGTGGTCCACAATGTCCTGAAATAAAATGAAAGCAGAAATAAAGTTATGAAGAAAATGGCACTTAATGGAGATTAAGGGAATACAGTACATATAATTCCCTCATAACATTTTATTTCAGAATATCATGGGCCACAAAAAATTACCTTGGGGTGTGTGTGTGTGTGCCAGTTTGACACTCCTGATTTAGATAATAGAAGTGCAGGTCACAGAATAACAAAGCATGGGGTGGGGGTGGGGGTAGGGTTGATGAGTCATAGAAAAGGAGATTTTGGTTTCAGAATTTCACTACCTAGTGAACTGCTTCTTAGATTGCTGTTAGGGGCCATGGAGTCCGTTCCAACTCACAGATCCCCTGTGAGTCACCCAGAATGCAACAGTGCCCTCCTCAAAGTTGCCATGATGCTTGAGCCCCGTGGCCCAGCTACTGTGTCAATCCATCTTGTTGCATCAAACCTTTTCCTCTTGAGATGAGTCAGCCAGGGTGCAGTGTAGCACCAATGAAACACACCACTTTCCTCCAGTTCCTCAGTGCTTCCTCCCCACCCCAACTACCATGACCCCAATTCTGCCTTACAAATCTGGCTAGACCAGAACATGTACATGGGTACAGATAAGAGTTGGAAACACAGGGAATCCAGGACCAATATTGAGAGTAGCCATGCCTGGAGGGGAAGAGGAAGGTAGGAGTGGAAAGAGGAAATTGATCACAATGATCTATGTATAGCCCCCTCCCACGGACATGGACAGCAGAAAAGTGGGTAAAGGAAGACATTGGTTTGTGTAAGACATGAAAAAAAATACAAATTATCAAGGTTCATAAGGAAGCGAGGGTAGGGGAGAGGGGAAATGTGAGAAACTGATACCAAGGACTCAAATAGAAAGAAAATGTTTTGGAAATGATGATGTCAACAAATGTATAAATGTGCTTGACTCAATGGATGGATGCATGGTGATAAGAGCTGTATGAACCCCCCGTAAAATGATTAAAAACAAAACAAGACAAAAACAGTTTCCTCTTTTCCACTGACCTCCATTTTACCAAGCATGGTGTTCTTCTCCAGGGACTGGTCTCTGATGACAAATTCAGAGTTGGTGAGACAAAGTGTTCCACACCATCCTCATGTGAAAGCCTTGATCCAGCTGTACTTCTTCCGAATCAGATTCACTCATTCTGGCAGTTCAAGGCCCTTTCAATGTTCCGGCCGCATCAACAGCAGAAGTCAAGCAAAACCCATCAATGCTTTCCTTGTCTATCTTGTCCATTGCCCAGGGTTTGCCCCAAAGGAGTCAATTGACAAAACCATGGCTTAGGTCAGGGACACCGTAATCCTCAAAGTGACACTTTGTTCTGGCACCGTTTAGAGGGGTCTTCTGCAATGGAGTTGCTCAGTGCGAATTCTATGGATCATTTCCCTCCATTGCTTAACTCTGGGGGTCCATGTGAATGGTGCATGATGCAAACTGTGTGGGGCAGTTCTCCCCCATCTTCTAGGATTGCTAAGATTTGGAATTGATTACACAGCACACTACACCACCAAGGGGTCTACCAGGAGCCCCGGTGGTGCAACAGTTAAGTGCTCTGTCAGTAACGCAAACCCACCCTGGAGCGCCAAGGGAGAAAGACAGGGCCACATGCTTTTGGAAACTTACGGGACAGTTCTACTCTGTGACACAGCGCCATTATGAATCAGAATGGACTCCAGTGCCCAGGACAACGGTGCCTCCTAACATTTTTGCAGGGGCTTCAAAACGTTTATTTAAAAAATCCTGTTATATTTTTATTCTGGAGACCCCTTCCCACACCTAGTCTAGGATAAAGTGGCAGGGTGGGGGGAGTGTTTCTAAGTTCCAGCAGAATAAAAGTCCCAGGAAGTAGCAGGTAGGTCTAAGAGCCTAAGATTCCCAACTGAGCCTTTGTCTATTTTGGAAGGATATACAAAGCACAGTGTTCCCTTCAG
>PVJH01018274.1:0-34827 GCA_004026705.1 Nesogale talazaci | reverse complement strand
CGCAAATGACTCGTGGCTCCAGTGGATTGAAGATTCAAACCCAGCTTGCCTTCCGCTCACTTAGAAGTGAATTAAACCTCTCAACCAGCAGTAGGCAGGGCTGAAACAAGCTCCCCGGGGTAATGTAAGGATTCTTGCAGAAAGAAAAGAAAAAGGCTTGGGCTTCTGGAGTGAAGCATCCTTTGTTATGCTAATACAGCGTGCATTCTGCGAACTTCCCCATCTCTGCTCAGAACCCCTTCTACCTATTTTGTATACTAGAGGCTGGATCAGAGAGTGGGAGCAGTTAAGGGGCTGACTGACTCTTGGACTGCTATAGGGTCCTTTTCAAAAGAACATTGTGACCCTCATAGAGATATGCAAATGAACATGTTCAAGTTTTAATTTCAGTCACTGGCTGATGAGGAAACTGGTGTGGTGTTAACACCAGTTCAAAGGAAGAGTGACAAAAAGCACTTATTGATACAAATAAAACGAGGTTAACATGCATATGCACACCAAACTCCTTCCACAGGGTGAGAGAGAAGTCAACTGAGCTTCTACCAGATAGGATAGGATATCCCTTGCATTTCTCGAAGCAACAATCACTGTTTTTCTCTTCATCACACATGATTTAGAGGATTGTAAAATAGCTACCTTGAAATCAGATAACTCACAGAGGAGTCCTGAAGCGTCTGGTCATTGCATAGTTTTTTCTCTGAAGTTCACATTTCCCTCTAATGCTGATGCCGATGCTGCCTCTGGAGTTGTGAAATACAGGTGCTGCCAGGTACACATAGGACGCCCACCCCATTCTCCCCGCCTATCCTTTCTCTGACTGCTGTGAAACCATCTTAAAGTTTCTGGAATCCTGGGATTAGTTACACAGGCCACTGTCCTTCAGGGCCCTTCTGAATCTTATCATTAAGCATCACTCAGTTGGTTTCAAATTCAGGTCCACTTTATATATAACAGAAAAACAAAACAAAAAGTCACTTCCCAGGCATTTCAATTTCTGTGTCAGCCACTGTGCCAGTCTTCCTCCTTGAGCTTCTTCCTTGAGAACTCTGAACCTTGAGCCTTAAAAAAATATGGTTCCTAACATCTCCTGTTGAGTCCGCGCATGGAGTTCATGTGCTCTGGGCAGGATGCTCTTTGGACGAATCCAGTAAGTTTCCAGGAACAAACTCCAAGGTTCATTCTGGGAACTACGTTTAGGCTAAATCAATCATTATTTTAGTTGTTCTTCAAGACAGTATGGTAGGGAAATCTTTCCTGACTACAAATTGAATGGTTTTGTTCCAGATCTTTGTTCCGATTTCATGTGAGAGTAGTGAACCTTCTCATCTTCAGAACGATGTTTCCCTTTGGAACTCCTTTCTCACTCTATCTCAGTGCTTCTCAACTTTCCTTGGGCCGCGACCCTTTCATACAGTTTCTCATGTGGTGGTGAACACCCCCAACCCAACCGTAAAATAACTTTCATTGCTATTTAATCACTGTCCTTTTGCTAATGTTATAAATTGGGCAACCCCTGTGAAAGGCCCCCTATGGGGTCATGATGCACAGATTGAGAACCTGCTCTAACTGAAATGTGCATGAGATGCAATCTTACTATCCCGTCTTCTGTGCAGGGGTTTGGTAGTGCTTCTAACAGGGCAGCCGAAGGGCCTCAATTCTTGGGTGCAAAAGGAACTTGTCACTGGAGGAGGCCAGCGTGCTTAGCAGAGTTGTGGGTCATTGAACACAAGGAAGACCCTCCGGAAAATGGACTGATAGGGGCCGTATCCACGGGACCAAACCTAAGAACACTTGTGTGGATGGCCCACGAAGGGACAGCGTTTTCTTTGGTTGCATATGCCATCACTAGTGCGTTGAAAACTGTTAGGTAGCAGAACAGGGTGCAGGGATGTCTCAGGCATGGGCCAATTCAGGGACCCGAGACAGGTGGGTGGTACCCCTGGGCCAAGTAGGCATAAGTCAGCCAATGACTTGGCCACTTGGCCAGGTGGTCTTAATTCAAACAATGAGGTCAATCAATACTTTTGACCACGCCTCTGAGCAGAAGGACCTTGAGACCACGGCCCCCTTCGGCTGTTTCTCTGCCTTCTTCTCTGTTGTGCCTCAGTTTCTCTGGCCACCTGTGGGTGTGCAGTCCTGTGAGTTAACCGTGCTCAGTGACTGTAAAATCTGGTACTTCTAATGACCCTTTAAAAAAATAAATAAAAACCCACCTGGACCACAAACCTGGCTTCAGCGTGAATTCTTTCTTGTAAAAAGTCAAGTACCGAGGTATTTCCCACCCGAGACACTTCACAGAACCAAATTGATGGAGTTTAACAGAATGATATCCTGATTTGCAAATCATATGTTCAAAAGACTTCAAGTTGATTTGCTTTAACAATATCAATGCCATAGAGCTTGATAGCATCTGCATGACTTGAGCAAATCACCCTCCCAAATGGACTCTCCCCCCCCCCCACCCCATCCCTGTGGTGGTGTGGCATCAGGCAGCTGAGTCCGACTTATTGAGGAACAGCTCCACAAAGTCTCAAAGGCTGTGAACCTTGTGGGGCCAGATGCCCCACATCTGGGTTTGGAACCCTTAGCCTTTCTGTGAGCCTCCGAGACCTTAGCCATTGGGCCAAAGGTTCCTTTATGAATTTTTTACTTCTATCACCAAGGTTTGGGCTTCTTCTGTGATGTCTGGAAAGAGAGAACATATTCTCTTGACTGGAGGGCTTTTTAAGGAGACCACTGTGAGGAAGACAGGAGAGTATGCCAAGGTCACAATAGGCAAGTAACTGTGATGTGATGTCCTACAGAAATTTAGGAGGCTTGACATTGGCTCTATATTCTTTCTGGGACTGGGACTACCCAGTGGAGAAAACAGCAGCAGAAGGATCCAGATACTAAGATACCAAAACAAAGGACTGTGGGTGAAGAGTATTGACGATACCATAGAATGCCAGGGAAATAAACAAACCCATCTTGAAAGAAGATGCCTTTAATACCCTTCGTCCAAAAGACTTCAGATTCAGAACCTTGCGGAAAGAATTGAGTGTTTCAGTGATATTTTCGGGAAGCATTTTACTTACTTCATCTCAAGTAAGGACTGCTTCTTCTTTATTGTTTAATTTACATCCAACCAAACCAAACTCACGGGTATTGAGTTAATTGCAGCTCAAAGTAGCCCCATAGAACAGGGTAGAAGTCCCCTCTGCATTTCTGAGGCTTTAAATCTTTACCAGAGTAGATACAGCTTTCTCTTTCTCCCCTAGCATGGCTGGTGGGTTTGAACCCTTGATCTTGTGGTTATAGCACAGCATGTAGCCCACTTTGTCCCCAAGGCTCATTAATTGAACTCTGCTGATTTATTGAGAACTTGTCAGACTGCCATACACTGGAGTTTGGACATAGGGGAGTAATCCACAAAAAATAATTAAATATGACCCTTCCCCTTAAGAGGTTATTTATGGTAAACTGGGGACATAGTAGAAAGTACTTGACCTTATTTCTACACTCACAAACACAGGCATAGAAAACGAATCCTATTTTGAAAAAGAACTCCATTGTTCTAAGATAGGAATGTTTTCAAATACAGGTTCTCTGGGCCAAATAATGTGCAGCCCCTGCCCCCCCACCCAAATAGCCCTCCATTAAGGAGCAGTCTTAAAGGAACTCTCATAATAGATGAATCATCTCTGTGTCTGGCTCCTTCACTATGCCTGAAGGTTATCTGTTGATAAGAGAGCAATCAGGTTCTACAGCCAACCCACTGCCAAAGTAACAAACTCTGTTTTGACATCTCTTGCTAATGCTGATCAGAGCTTACTACCCTTGGGGAGGGATCAAGGGTGATTGAAGTCAGTGAGCATTAGGTCAAGATGCTCACTCACTTCATTGTTTATTTCTTATATTATCTACTGATGATATTACTCAACTGTAGTATGTTAGCTGGATGATGTGCATGCCTTAGGACACATCTGTAAGCCCCATTACATATACCCATTGGAAAATGCATGGTTGCGCTCAGTCCTGGCACAGGGATGAGGAGGCCCTGTGTTTCATTGTCTTTCTGCCTTATTTCTTACAGTTGCAAAGTCGCTCCTGTAGACCCGTTAGAGTGTCCGTGACCCCCCTCACCACAGCAATTCTTAATGTTATCATGCACCTTCAAGTCTCCTCCAACCCATAGCGACCCCAGAAGACACAGTAGAGCTGTCCCATGGACTCGCTAAGGTTCTCAATCTTGACAGAAGCAGGTTGTCACTTCTTTCTCCTGCAAACTGGCAGGTGGGGACAGACTGCTAACCTTTCAGTGGGCACTTAACCACTGAGCCATCACTTGGTTAGTCAAGGGTATTTTTTGCACTAGTAATGACTTATTTTAGAGGATCATTCTTTCAGATCATGCTTCTTTGAACTTGAGTTGAGAAGACCAGGTAGGATGGAGAAAGGAAAGGGCTCCAGGATGAAGGACGCTCTGTGGTTTGTGTGAGCTATGCAGGACCCGAAAGGTTAAGATAGTACAGAAGTTGGTCTCTCACTTTCCCACTCTAAGTGGTGCCTTCAGGACACCCGGTGGTGTCTAGGGCTACCCAGTCAGTGGTCAGAAACCAGCATCGGGTCATGGGAGTGAGAACCAGCATCCAGTGACACTGGGCTTTGGATTGCTTTGGTCGAAGTGGCACCTTGGCTTTATGTGACTGGGACGACGCTTTCCTGTAATCTAGATTGCACTTTCTCCCCTGAGATTGTACAGAGGCATACGAAAAGAAAACAACTTCAATGACCTTGCTCCAAGTAAACCTAGACGAAGACCAGACCGAGCATGTTTTCAAATGGCAATACTTGAGGCTTGACAAGTTGCCTGGGCCGTGTTCAGCAATTCAGCTTGTGTGAGACAGCCTGGCCTGCTTGCTCAGACTTCAGCTCGAATGAGTGAGTGGCATGTTGTGTTTGTTGTATGCTCATTCAAATTCTAATGCTAGATCTCCTTAGAGTTCCTGAGAAGAGGTAGTGCTGGGTATTGCATACTCAGCACTTTGTCTATAATCAAAATTTCAGCCTAGGAGGAACTCTACAAATTGGACCCAGCGTGATGGAGTTCATTCTTTTAACAGCCTTGTCTCACTGATTTTGTGTTTTGCTGAAGAGAAAGCAGCGTCCTGTCTTTCCATGTTATCGGGCAGGAGGAGAAAAATGGCTCCGTAGAACAAACCAGAAGCAAAATTGCAATGAGAACAAATGTCTGGAAATGCACTCAAGAGCTCTTAGGGCAGAAACTGTCCCCCAAGAAAAGAGATGTTAATCAACACAAATTCACTTCCTAGGGTGGTGGGGTGGGAAATGTTCATCTTCCCCCTTTTGTTTCACTATTGGTGCTTTTCTTATAGGATTCAAGTAATGGCACAAGGATAGGGCATGGTTTGATTCTGTCCAATGCAAGTCTTCTTGAAAACTGAAAATAAGACTGGTTACTCAAAAGGGTGTCAATACCCTAATAGATGAGAAATGAAGAAGTTCTTCGGGTGTAGACACCATGTCCTATTCATCCTTATGCCCCCTGAGATGACAAGTCCAGCCACTCATACATTGTAGATGATTGATAAAGGTTTACTAGACTGCATTAGCGAAGACAGGTGGATCCTGGATTTGATGTGTTTTCTTCATCTTTTGAGTATATTGTCAAGGACAATGATGAGCCTTTGGGGAGATTGTGTATGCCTGCTGTTTTTAACTGTAGCTTTGGAGGTTTAGACAGGGTCATTTAATCAAAATGGCAAAGAACCCAAGGGCAAAGCTAATTTATGCTTTGCTCTATTTAAATTAGACTTTAGGGTATGTTCACTTGTCTTACCTCATTATTATTAAACAGTGAGCATATTCGGAAATGAGACTTAGGTCCTACAGTGGGGAAGAACTAGTTTAAAACAGTGGGCCTTCTAGCATTTTTCATGAGAACTAAATCTTACTAACACTTGCCTTAGTAAGTTATAAAGTAAGGCTTCAATATGACCTTGTCTTGAAGCAATGGAGTGGCCAGACCTGTGATTGGTTGTCTTTATATCTGATAGCCAGAGTCTGTTTTTTCTCCCAGTAAAGTTATGGCCAGTGAACTGTGCTTCCTACCAAACTGGAAATAGCTCTTGCAGTGGTCATGCTTGATTGGAGTATGTAGTAAAGCTGAGTAAGGCAGAATGAAAGATGCTAGTCACTTCACTATACAGGATAGATGTTCATTGTTTTGTGGTAGAAAATAGATGTGGAGATTTCTCAAACAAACCCGATTTCTTGGAAATACAAGCAATTGCTCCCACTGGTGTGCTCTGCAAGCACAGTGCTCCTTGCTGGAATAGATCATGAGTTGACATTCCATTTCCAGGCTGGAGGACTGGCATTTGCCAGGGCCTCTGAGGACAAAGAGGCTGACATCAAATAAGGCAGCCAAGGAGCTGACTTTGGAAACCATTGCCTTTGCGTATAAATTCTAGGTCCTTTAATAATATGGGATGATTTTTATACATTAAAATTCCCTGTTAGACATGCTGGTTATCGATGCCTAGGTACGTCAGGTAAAAAAAACAAACACTAAGTAAATGCACTTTATTTTAAGTTGACATGAGCCCTGCGAAGATGCTGCCATTTACTCCAAAGACCATTCTTGGAGACCCCATTCCTCTCTTTGATTTGACATGCCTCAAATTCAGAAGCAGCTTTTCATGATACCATCCAGGATTTTCAACGTTCTTTCCATTCAGAGGAAAGTGGGCAAAGCCTAGAGAGTCCTAGAGTGGAGCAGAGAGGGGGTGTTGGGGACCCGTGAAAGTCAGCGTGGGGTGAGGGAAATGATCCTGAAAGAATGACAGAGAAGAAATGGGGTGGCTGAGATGTTGGGGGGTCTGGCTTGGGAAGGGTTGGAAGTGCGTTTTTAAATTCGGTGGGAGAGCACGTCCACAGTGTGAGGCCAGGTGGCTTGATTTTCTGTAAATCTCCATGACCTCTGATGTCTACAGTGTGAAGCCAGGTGACTTGATTTTCTGTAAATCCCCATGACCTTTGGGCTCGGAGGCAGTACAGAGAGTGCATCCTCGTTGCAGGGAACCCTCTAAGATGTGGGGGCAAGTCAAGGTCTCCAGGAGACTTACATCAGCAGTTGGAATCGGTCCTTTGGATTTCTCTATTGGCAAAATGGATCACTTGAAGAGCCTGGGAACGACTCATGGACAAGGTTAATTTAAGTAGTTCTGGGAGAGAAATAGAATTATCTCTGATGTCCTTTCCTAGATGATGGAAGAAAAAATGAAAATCGGATTTTAATGCAGGATGACATATTTAAGAAGTTATACTGAAAGCAGAAGACAATTCCTTTGTTCATCCTTTTTAAAAAAATCTCTCAAAGATTCCTTTATAACTGAGGAGCCAATTATGGATTTGATGCTGAGTTACCAGAGAAAATGATTGAAGAATACTAATGGTGTTGTCAGAGGCCTTCAAGTTGGTTTCACTGCTTATTGTTGCAGTAGATGGTCTCTGCATGCAATGTCTAATTCTCATATGCATCTGAGGCAATTGAAAATAGCATGACTTGTGTCAGGGGCACCTCAATCCTCAAAGTAACATCCGTGCTTTTCAACATTTTTAAAGAGTTCTTTGCAACAGATTTATTCAACATAATACTTCATTTGACCTCGTGACTGCTGCTTCCGTGAGCACTGATTGTGGTTCCATGCAAGGCAAAATCCTTGATCACGTGAATCTTTTCTCTGTTTATCATGATGTTCCTTATTGGTCCCATTGGGAGCATTTGGGTTCTCTTAACATTGAGTTGTAATTAGTGCTGAAGGCTGAAATCTTGCATCTTCATCAAGAAGTGCTTCAAGCCCTCCTCATTATCAGCAATCAAGGTTGTGTCATCTGCATAGGGCAGGTGGTAAATAAACCATCTTCCTATCTTGTTGCCAAATTCTTTTATTACACAATCTGTTTCTGGTTATTTACTCAGCCTACAGACGGAATTCATATGGTGAGAGAATACAACCCTGCTTTTAAACCTTTCTTGATTTTAAACCATGCAGTCTGCCCTAGTTCTGTTCATACAAAGCTGCTTCTTTATCCATGTAGAATTCCATATGTGCTCCATGAAGTGTTCTGGCATTCTCATTTTTCTCAAGGCTATCTTTTCTATGAGCCATGCTGTTGAATGCCTTTGCATAGTCAACAGAACACAAATCAACATCTTTCTGGTATTCTAACATTCAACATGCAATAGCACATGCAAGACATCTAGATAGCCTAATTGGCTCAGCTGCCAATCAAAATTAGTGGTTTGAACTGGTGACAATGACTCGGAAGGAGAGAAGACTTGGTGATTAATTTCTATAGCGATTACAGCCTAGGAAACCCCATGGGATTAGTTCTACTCCATTATGTAGGATCTCTGTCTTAGTCATCTATTATTTTATAACAAAGACCACAAGCAGACAACTTTATAAATAGAAATTTATTCTCTCACAGTTTATGGGACTAGAAATATAAATTCAGGTCATGAAGACTGGGGAAGTCTTTTTTCCTGTCAGCTCTGGGCAAAAGTCCTTATCTCTTTTCAATATCTGTGGGCCTAGTGACCCTTGGATATCTCTGTGAGTCTTGACATCGTCTTTTCATTGGGTCTAGGACAGCAGTTCTCAACTTGTGGTTTGCAACCCCTTTTGAGGGGGGGGGTGTCGAGCCCCTTTCACAGGGGCTGCCCGATTCAGGACAGTAACAAAGTTATAGTGATGAAGTAACAGCAAAAATAATTCTTTGGTTGGAGGGGGGGTGGTCACCACAATTTGAGGGTATTAAAGAGTTGCAGCAGTAGGAAGACTAAGAAGCACTGTTCTAGAAGGTTCTCAGGGTAATTATATCATAGCTGATTGCCTGGACCCAAAAAAATGTACTCAACTCTCAGCTCCTCTTTCTTTCTTCCTCTTCATGGAAGTTATGATTTCTGTGAAAATAATTTTTTATTGTGCTTCAGCTGAGAGTTGACACAGCAAGCTTCCCATGGGAGAATTTGTATACGACTCGCGTCACGGTATTTGTTGCCTTTCCTACAATCCCACAGGACATTGGAACCCTGGTACAAGGCCGCATCAGCACTCAACAGTGAAATGTTGACAACATTTGCATCAGAGCAGAGCTCGAGCCAAAGATCAGAAAGTGACCTGACGCACATGATTGCTGTAAACAAAAGCAGTTGGTGTTTGGGCCACTCGGCGTTCATTGGCATTGTTAGTATGCGTTTGTTTAAAATTTTTGTGGCCGGGTTCCAAGCGTTTGTTATAGTTTTCCTAGTTTTTGTGGCTTTTTGTACTGTTTTTAGATAAAAAACATGGGTCCTAAGAAAGAATTTTTTGAAAAGAATCATCATGAGAAGGAACTGGTTAACTGTGTTATCAATACAAAACAGGTGATAATACTTTAGGAAACCGTTTTAGAGAACAGTTAAGGAAAAGTCAATAGGAGACCACATTCGACAGGTTTTTTGGATGTGTGTGTTTTTTTTTTTTTTTAGAGAAAGCCAGCCAGGTCCTAGTGAAAAAATACAAGGAAGGCTAAAAACTCCTGAAAAGCAGCTACCACTGGATTTTATGGAAGGGATTCCCCTTCCAAACGACGACTTTCTCTATATATCTGTGTCCATAGATCCACATCCTCATCCATCTCAAGGTATGGGTCATACTGTAGTTATCAAAATCCTTTTTAATGTTGTGCTATTTAAATTATATTATTTAACTCTGAACTTGTTTACTTTGAAATTCCCGGGTAACATTTTGTATAAAGAGACAAGGTTAGAGGAGAAACTTGGTGGCTGAGAACAGATTCATCAGTTTTCAGTTATTTCTCATAGGAAAAATTGATTCAGAACTCCACTGTATCGCATCTCGATGCTGCTTCTAGAATGGATTAGCGTTGAGGTGTGGGCTCCACTGTACTCCCCATTTCCACTCTCGTTTCCCTGCTTCCCTTCATTCAACTCTTCTACCCCTTCCTGCCTTCGCATGCAAATTTTTCAGCAAATGCTGTCTTTTGATCATGTCATAAGTCATCAGTCTAAGGCACACTCTATCATCTCAGGTGTTAGTTTTCAGTTATTTGTTGTATGGCCTTGGCAATTATTTGGCTGAAAAGTGATTTCTGGGAATGAATTTCTTCCAGGTGACCAGGGTGTCTTTAGAGCCATATCATCTTGGAGCGTCTTCAAGTCTCTAAGAGGATGGTTTTAAAACACTCTGTCTCAAGCCAGGGGCTCTGGCCTTTAAGAGTGTGATTTCGTGTTCTACACCTTTCTCCCGCTCTGTTTGAGACGCTCTGTGTGATCTGGTCAGAGGGGTTGGTAGTGGTAGCTGAGCACCATCTAGTTCTTCTGGTCTTGGAGTCTGGTAGGCTGTGGTTTAGTAATCCTGTGGACTCGTTGTTCCCTTCAGGCTTTGGCTTTAGGTAATCATCTTTGTTCTAGAAAGGACGAGATCAATAGTTGTTATTATATGGCTGCATAGTTCTTCTTTCTTGGTAGTTGACTCCTTCCCTCTCTGCTCTATCTTATCTTCTTTTATCTCTGGCAAAATAGATCCATACTCCCGGGGAAAACTTCCTTACATCAGATTGGAGCTACGACATTAGTAAGAGTGGAGTGTAAGGAGGCCTCAATTCAACCCATGGCAGTCTCTGTAAATCAGAATTGTTTTAAGGGCACATAACAATAAGAAGCAGCACATATCAGGCTCTGATGTAAGATGTTACATCTGCTACACAACTCTATTAAATCAATGTGAACAGACCAAAAATTCAGGTAGTGGGGCAGTTCTGCTTTCTTCTTCAATTTATTTTACTTAGAAATAGAGGAGACTTATAGCTGGCTCAAACTCATAGCTGGCTCAAAAAAAAAAAAAGACCTTGGATACATTCCAAATGGCGCCTTTCTTTACAAACATTATAAACCACAGCACTTAATATATTGACTAGAATAATGAACCTACCGAGGTTTGCTAATGTGCTAGAACGTTTATCAATAAGCCTCCTGGGTCCCAACATCCTTTTGGACACTCCAGGCAGCTTGTTCTTTCTTGTTCATACTGTGATCTCCTCCTCCTTTATGATTCGGGCATAGCCTTTTCTTCCCTCTGGCATGGACAAGGAGGAAGGGCGGGCTCAGTGGGAACAGAGAAAATGACAATGGTGGAAAGAAAATAAGGACAAGGAGGAGAAAAACTCTGCCTGAGCAAGACATGAGAGAGCATACAAGCACCTTGGTATTTCAGTTAAATAGTCAAGGGCTGCTAAGCAGAACGTCAGCAGTGTGAAACCACCAACTGCTTCACAGGAGGGAAAGATGAGATTTTCTACTCCCGTAAAGCAGTCTGGGCTTAGAAACCCACAGGACCTGTAGGGTCAGTAGAAGTTAGAATTGACTCAATGGCCATGAGTTTGGTTTCCTGTTGAGTCAGGTCAAGAGGCCACATGAGTGACTATCAGAGTAACTTTGGGGACCTCTGAAGAATAAATGTGTGATTAATTTGAATACTAGTTTCCTAGTGCTGTTGCAAGAAATTACCACAGGTTTAGTGGCTTGGAATAACAAAAATGTATGGTCTGGCAGTTCTGGAGGTTAGAAATTCATGGGGCTAAAGTCTTAAGTGTTGGCAGGGCTCATTTTCTCTGAAAACTTCAGGTGAGAATTTATTTCTCACTTCTTCCAAGATCTCATGGCTGAGGGCAATTCTTGACTCATACATAGCCACACTGCTTTGGTATTTTCTGCTAGCCTGACATTTCCTTGTTCCTCTTCAACAGCCAGATTTCTTTCTGTATCCCTTTTGTAAAGATCCAGTTCGCTTTATAAAATGGACATCTTTTGTTCCTCATTTTTAACTGGTTGTCAAATATTGTTGCTATTACCTCTAATTTCAAATTTGCCTTCTCCTTTCTAATTGCTACCATCAGTCTGATCATTCCTCTGGAATACAGCCCCAATCTTCATGCCAGGTCTTAAAACTCACAATTCCTCTTTGACTATCTCTTGTAAAAGAGACAAGAAGACAAGAAAATGTCCACCTTCAGCCAAGGAGCCATTTGTCTCCAGAGGCCAGTGACAGGACAGAGCATGCCACCCTCTAGACCTCAGAGAACATGAAGTACTCAGGGAGGGGGAGAGCCTGGCTGAATCTAGTCACCCAGCATTTTCAACTAGGCCTATGCCTTTTTACAATGCAGCCTCAAAAATCTGTGGAGAAATAGAAGTTGAAGTAAACGGAATTTTTCCATGAACTTCTTGAAGCCCCTTCGTAAATCAACCAGTCCATGGTCTGGGATTCCGATTTTATCTGTTGCTTCCACGGCATCCTTCTCTCCCCACTGTCACTGCCTGGCTTGATTCCGCTTTCCTGGGCATGGTTGGGGAAATAAACATTCATGCCCAGAAAAAAAACCAACTCCTTTGTACCAAGAGAGAAGATGGAGAACAGACACCACTTATTACTGAGGCTGCATCTTGACTTACGTGGGGGCATGGAGTCTCCAAGAGAGTACAGACAAAGTTTGTGTAGGATTCCACTTCAATGGATACAGTAGAGCCAAGAACAACGGAAACATCTCCCATCTCTGCCAGAGACAAATGTGTAGACCTTGTGCTGGTCTCCTGTTCACCTCGTGAGAGACTCCAGAGTTAATTTCAGCAAGTCCAAGGCTCAAAAGGCTCATGACCTTGTATTGTGAAAAAAAAAAAAAAAGGTCAGACCTATGATCAGACCAATGATATTTTCAAGGAGACACCCTATGGAGAGAAATTCGAGAATGAGAAGCAGCCCCTTGCCTATACTTTCTAAAACAAGCCAATTCCATCATTTTAGGCTTCCTGCAGTGAGGTGTGATTTATTGACTGCCCTCTATTCAATGGACGCACCTATGTTCCATCATCTTTTAGCAGAAAACCTACCCAATTCACACTCAAGAGTGTGTTTACAACCAAAGAGGAGGGCACGTCTTTCCTGTCCTGCGGGCACCAGAGAATTGCCCTGGAGCAGAGTCCGCAGCATCAGCTATACATGATAAGGGTCCGAGGAGCTTGAAATGTGTCCATTTCTGGGCTGCTCCCACAGGTCTTCTGAATGGCTGCAGGTGGGCTACAGCAGCTGCACCAATAACAACAAGTGTTTTCTCCAGGTTCCTGATCCGTACAGAGTCAGGTTGAAACCTGGACCCTGACAGGAGAGACTGGGGCCAGCACTTGAGATGTGCTTTCTGGTCTCCATGTTGGATGATCTCTTTTCTTGGCTCAAGTTAAAATTTCCCTCCAGCTAAACCCACCGAAGGCCTGTCAAACTTTGGGCCATCGTTGATCCCCATATCACCTTGTGGACCAAACCGGTAAGGTGTGTCCCCCGAAAGACAGGAGGCTGGATTCAAGTTCCAAGTTTCAAGAACCAGTCACGCGTCCGATGTTAACTCAGTTTCCTCTGATTCTCTTTGGGCATCGGAACATACTCCCTTCGCCGGGTGCCACCATCCTCTTGGATACACACTGTGCTGCTAGTGGCTGTGGAATTGGCTCTGATTCTGTTTCACGTGGGGAGCCATGGCCCGTCCATCTGCAGGACCAGTGGTAGCTTGGGGTCCATGGAAGCCAGTCCACCTCAGGAGGGTTTCTTTCCATGTTCATTGACCCTCTAGGTTACCAAACATGCCGTCCATCTTCTGAGTGAGTGGTCTTTCCTGATGAGCAGTCCCAAATCAGCAACTGAAGTCTCATCATGCTGGCTTCTAAGGATCATTGGAATGATATCCCTTCTAAATATTCCAGGTAGACAGGCATGAACAGAAATATTAAAGCAAACAAAATAAAATTACCCTCTGAGGTGGGCTAGGTGCGTTAAGTAATATATTAGGACAAATTTCTATAGTCTGCTAACTTTCCTCTTTTATCACAATGTCCACCTCATTGTCTTTCTTTCTTAGTATGTCTCTCTTTACACACACACACACACACACACACACACACACGTCTTTTTTTGTAATTTAAACACACATTTAAAATGTGGAAAAAATTGTGAAAGCTAATTTCTTCATCTTTTCTCTCTCAAGTATGTGATTTCAAGCAAAAAAAAAAACACAACCCTAAAAACAACACATCCCCTCAAAGGTGCTTGATTTCCCACCCCTCCCTCTGTCTCTCCCGTCTCACACATCAGACTGTCAACAAGTAAGCAGGGAGGCGAGGCGAGGAGACAGCTGGGATTTCCGAGGAAAACAGAGCCCGTTGAGCGGAGATGGGAGAGGCAGGGGACATCTGGCAGGAGGCACATCTCCCTCTCCCCCAGACTTCCTGGGAGATGAAGGAGAAGTAACAGGCAGCGCAGGCTCCCTGCCAAGCAGCCCGGGTGGCATCCCTTGAAGTGAAGCACTCCCAAGTCTTCCAAGGGCAGAGCTGGTTTGACAAGCAGGAGGGTTTGAGTGGCCTCTATGTACTTGGAACAACCTTGAGGAAGAGGAAAGTCAAGGCCAAAGGCTTTGAGCAAGTTGCTTCTTAAAGGTATATACATTTAAATCCTGGCCCCGAAGCAGCTGAGGTTGTGACATTACAAATGTCATAATTACCTTACTTTCATGATTCCGGAGTTTCACTGGCCCCACAAAGGCAACAGGAAGCGCCTTTATTTCTGCTTTTCAAATAAAAATGGTGATAATCTAAACAGCACAGATCAGAGTTTAGGGACTTTGAAGCCATGTTGCTCGGATGTGGTGGTAATAGTGTCTGATGGCCCAGTAAGCAAGGTGAGTCCTCATTGACTCCTCTCACTCTCCTCTCACTCCTCTCCTCTCCTCTCCTCCTCTCACTCTCACTCGCTAACCTGTGACAGAGAGTTGCACATTTTTTCCACCATGTCCGGTTGGTCTGGCTGGCACCTGCACCCTCCCAACCTCACAGCACCTGCCCGCAGAGTCGCAGCCTCTTTCCCAGTGGGCTTCCTGACAGGGATGAAGTACCCAGGAGCCACGATCAGCATGGGTTTACGTGTGCTTACTTAAGGAATCAGCAGGGAACAGTTTCACCTGTCTTCACCACGCTGGTTCGTCGGGTAAACGGCTGTGAGGAACGGTTCCTCCTTGGGCTGAGATCCTCAGGGGTGACAGTTCAAAACCAGCAGCAGCTTCTTGGAAGGAGGATGAGGCTCTTCCCTCCCATCAAGGGTTCCAGTGTCTGGAATCCATGACAGTGAGTCCGGCTGGGAGTGGCTGGACAAGCAAACTGGTTGATCTCCATACCCAATGTCTAGGGTTGGGGAGGCGGGGGGAGAGATCCACTTTGCCGCTGGTGTTCTTTCCGTTGAAGTCTGCTGCAGGCTGAAGAGGGATACAGGCACAAACCCCTGTGGGCAGCATTTTCGGAATGGGGATGTCTCCCTAGGTTTTCTCTTTGTGGGTTAGGAATACGGGGTTTAGGATTTGGTCATAACCCACTTTCCCCAAATGAAAACCAACCAACAACAAATAGACACTTCTCTTCCTTTCTTTTGTAAAGCCACAAAACAAACTGCTGCCAGAAGGGCTCGAGACAATCTGATTCCAGTCCTATTTTTCATTAATGAGTGGCCTGTGTGTGTGGCGGCAGACACTTGGAGGAGGCTGGCCTGACAGATGGGCACAGATCAAGCCACAGGAAAAGTGGGAGGATGAGAAATGGGATCCGCAGGCCATTTTTATCCCCTTGTTAATTACCCATCCTGCTCTCCTCAGGATGCGGAGTCGGTTGCTGTGACTGCTCTGAACAGCTTTCCGTTCACACTGTTTTCTTTCCAAGGCGTTCCCGATGCCCTCCTGCTTTCTTCCTCCTCACTCCGGCTGACTTCGATTTCCCATCCTGCCTTCTCTCCGTCTCCTACAGCGAAGCTTTTTCTGGGGAGAAAGCAAGGGCATTTCCCTTCCTCTTGTCAGCTTCCTAACCATTTTCTTGCTATTAATGTTTAACAATGTTCCAGCCTCCGGGGAGTACAAGTACCATTTTCCTTTTCTAGAAATTGTTGTGGGTTGCAAAACGAAGGCTATTACCCCCTTCCGATTGGCACCCTTCTTAAAAACTGGCACAGTGAGACCCAAAGGTCAAGCAGGTCTTAAAAACATAGGCGAGAAGTTACGGGGACAGGGAGGGGAGAGTGCTGGGAAGGAGACAAAGGGAACACAATTAAGGGGGATGTTGACACGCTGTGGTAAGTGTAACGAATGGCACAGGACAATTTGTATGGAAATTGCCCAACAGGAACCTCAGTTGCTGTAGAAACTTTCTCCAAAAACTCAATTAAAAAAACAACAGTGTTTGCACTGCCAGGCATTCAAAATACAGCACAGCATAATAGATCTTGCTCTCTTTTTCTATTTTGGAGGAACTTTACAGATAGATGGGTTAGTTCTACCCTGCGTCTTTTAATAGCTTTTGTTTTCTATTGTCCAATGTGGTCACTTGGCAGGTTCATTTCCTTGAATGAACAGGGGTTTGGAAAAGAGCCAGGCCTTGGATTGCATTCTGCGTCCGTCACCTATTAACTGAGTGACCTTGAGTAAGCCAGTCAGTCCTTCTGAGCTAGTGTCTTCAATCAAAAAGCTGTTGTTTCCTGATGGGGGGCAATGGGATCCTCCTGGCAATGCTGGGCAAGTGCTGGGTAGCACTTGTTTCCCTGCGCGTTGCAATTGGCAGTTCAAACCCATTAGCTGCTCCACTGAAGAAGAATGAGGCTGTCTGCTGCTTCTAGAAAGATTTACAGCATCAGAAGCTACATTCGGGGTCACTGATGATAGAATTAAAGAGTTAGGTAGCCTGCTGTTAATCAAAATAGTAGAAAAATAACCTAACTTAAGGATTAGTCTGTTAAAAATCCAAAATGTAACAGCCCCCTCCCTGGCAGTAAAAATGCCCCTTTCAGTTGAGTCAGTAGAGATGTCCTGACTCAGGAAGGATGCTAGAAAGACCACTAAGATAAGTAGATAGATACGAAGCAAATCTATTCAGGGACTTCAGGTGTGATGGCCTGGTAGTTAGGCATGGAAACATCGCCGACTTTAGATGAACAAGGGTACATGGTGCTTCAGGCAATGGTGATCTAATAGCCCCAGAAGAAATGTAGGTATAGACTATTTCCTAGTGATCGTGATCAAACCTGCCTTCCTAGAGTAGGAATTTGTGTTAGTTTGGGTGGACTAGAGAAACAAATTTATAGTCACTCATATGTACTTAAGAAAGAGGTTTCTATACAAGAGCAATTGAATATTGAGAAAATAACCCAACCCAATCCAGATCAAGTCCATTAAATCTAGTATTAGCCCATATATCTGATACCAATATATAAAGTCCTTTTCAGAGATATATGCAATGATGCTGAATGCAGGATTACAGGCCAGTGGGTCGGAAGTCTTGTGGACCCAGTGGTGTTGTAAGCATCTTAGCACTGGCAGGTGTCTTTATGTGATTTCCCCAGTTCCGTGCTTGGGTTGCATTAGGGAGGTCTATGTGGCTTTTCCATCTATGTCCATCAGTGTATTACCACATGTCTGTATCAATAGAGCCTCTCTCAGGGAGTGAGCAGAGAGAAAAGTGTCTCCTTCCCAGAATTCCCAAGAGAAGGCAATACCCACACAGAGGCCTCATTGGTTATATCTTGATTGACAGGTATGAATCTGGTGCCAATTTGAGGATTGAGAGCGTAGGGGTGGAGTCTAGCCTGTCAATCTGGAGATAGTCAATGAGATCTCTGTGTGGACATGGTTTTTCTCCTGAGAATTCTGGGAAACCTGGCTGTAATTTCCCCTTGGAGATGAGAGACTCACGCCTCACTCCCTTGGAGACACTTGACTGGCAAGGCACACTTCCTGTGATACATCCCTGAAGAGAAGTCGCATGGACTCCCCTGATGCAGCCCTGGGTACTGAGAAGTCGTGCAGAGACCCCTGCCAGTGCTGAGGTGTTTAGAATTCCACTGGATCCAAAGACTCGCTACTCACTGGCCTGTGATCTTCTACATTCGGCATCATTGCATGTGTTTTGTGAGTCTGAAGAGGACTTTATAGGTTATCAGACATACGAGCTAATATCAGACTTATGGACTTGATCTGGTCAGGGCTGGGACATTTTCTCAATGCACAATTACCCTTCGTATAAAACTCTCTAATATACATATGTGTATTTCTGAATTTGTTTCTCTAGTCTACTCAGACTAACACAACAGGCCAGACTCTACTGCTGCACTCCTAATCCTCTCAGACTGATATTAGATTATGGAACTACCATTGAATTGTATCCAGTAATCATTGCACAAGCATGCTAATCTCTTCTTGTAATGATTGTAATTATTTTTCGTTACATAGTTGAAGACATTTTCACTTGCTTGGCTGGGACTGAACAGCTCAGAGGTGAAACCTGGCTGTTTTCTATCTGCAAGTGTTTGCAGGAATCACTTTAGAATTTCTCAAATCAACCTGGTTTCTATTTAGGACTAGTGCGGTGACAGGCTTCACAGACCCCTTTTTATTATGAGCAGACAATTTTATGAGTTGGAATTAATTTGATGGTAGTGGGTGTGGGATTGGGTGATGAACCTGAATGGGATCAATGGTAGGGGGTTTGGTTTGGGGTTGTGAGCTAGAATTGCCTCGATGACAGTGGACCCCCTGGGAGCTTCCAGATAGACCCCACATCTATCACTGGGTCTCCTTCAATTTCTCGCTAGCAGCAAGCAGCAAGGTCATGTTCACAGTCACGGAGCTGGGAGTAGATCTAAATATTCCTCATCAACAGTGCTGAAGGCCCTTCTCTCTTCTCGGCCCCAGGATTATGAGCTGCAGAACCAGAGGTGACTCTTCTGGTTTGGAAAAACTTTTCCTGGGCCCAAGTCTCCACAGAGCTCTTGGTCCAGTGATGTTGAGGGGAGTAGGTATGGGGGAATCACATGGTCCTAGAGGCATTACCCACCCCCAGGCATTTCTGCTTTCTCCTTTTCTTACACCTCTATGGGGATGGTGGGAAGGGACCTCCCAGTGGTGCATTAGTTATGCTCTTGACTGATAACCACAAGGTCAGCACTTGGAAGTGACCAGCTGCTCTGCAGGAGAAAGATGTGGCAACCCACTTCTGTCAGGATCACACTCTTAGGAACCCAATGGAGCAGTTCTACTCTGTCCTGTAGGGTCACTAGAGTCAGAATCGACTTGGCGGCAACAAGCTCAAGCTTTTTGGTTTTGGGGGTGGTGGGGAGTTGTAGACAGAGGGCAGATTTCCACCAGAATTTCACCTTTCTGCAGGCATCCAGAAAGAATGGAGGCTCCAAAAGCTAAATGGCACCCTCTGATCTGGCCTTTAATTTATACAATTCAAATCCCAGACCCCTCTCACCTCTACAGAGACCCTGCCCAGACCAGGCATAAAAGACTGTGGCCAAATTCTCAGCCCGTTCCAAGCCCAGGTCAAGAGACATGCATATTTCCACTTGGAACTTGTCGTCTCAAGTGCTTTGCCACTGCTATGAGAGACCTCTTGTCCTTAAGGTGGGCTGAGGGGCCTCTGATGTCACCAGGTGGGGTGAGGGTGGGTGCTGTTCTCCAGTACTCTTGAAGGAGAGCTCTTGCCTTCGGCTGATTTAGAATAATCTAAGAACTGAAAGCATCAAATCTGTTCTGACTCATGGTGATCCTGCAGGGCCTAGTAGAGCTGTCTCTGTGGATTTCTGCCACTGTCAATCTTTACGAGAGTAGAACGTCTCATCTTTCTCTCATGAAAGCACCTGGTGCTGTTGAACTGCTGGTCTTGGGATTAGCAGCCCCGATGTGGAATGCAGTTCTGTTGCAGCCCTTGTCCCTTGATAATCTCTTCTCAACACTGAAATCAGAGTGGGACTTTTAGAATGATCATGTCCCTAACAGACTCAAAATCTCTCCGAGGCGTCTCTTATTTAGAACAACCCCCACCCCAAAACTGTGTGCTATTTCGTAACACCCTACACGATCTGGGTCCCCCACCTCTAGCCCCCTCCACTGGCTCGATGTCAACATCAGTGACCATGCCCTCTCTCTGCGATTCTGCTCCTGTTGTCCTGAACTTCCGGTTTTTAGTTGTAGAGTTACACATTTATAGTTCTACCTATGTTTATCCATTTTGGATTTCTTTTTCTTTCCTCTTTTTCCTTTCCTCCTGCCCCACTGTCATGTTTACTCATCACTCACCTCTCAGGCATTTTGCAATTGATCAAAAAGGCCCAGGAACACTCTGCCCTCCTCACCGTCCGTCTTATCGCCCTGGCTCTTCCCCTGTTCCTGTCATTATTGGCTCACCAGTCACCAGTCGATCCCCTTGCTGTCTCTATGGGACAGCTTATCCTGCCTATCTTATATAGACACCTTTTTTTTTTTTTTAAAAAAAAGAAAGAACAAAAATAGTCTGAGTCTATACCAAACAGAACCTATTCCCTCAGTCGAATCCCCTTTTCTTTCAGAGCTGTATATTCTGGGACCTGCTTGCCTAATAGCACTTATACACTTTTAATCCTCAGCCTTTGTGTCCAAAAAGCGTGCATCCTACAGATTCCTATTGTTCTTCCTGTAGTCAGGGATGGAGAAATTTAATGTCGCCCTTACCCCTCCGCTGCCAGCCCATTACACATTAAGGCTTTCAGTGTGGTCCTCTGTGAGTAAAACTCCCAACCAGATTGAACAGTCCCTCACACATGGGCCATGCAGAGAGGATGAGAAATTCAGCCTGCAATATAGCACCGATGAAACACACAACTATCCTCTGGTTCTTTTAATATTTCTTCCCTTTGCTATTAAGGCTACGTTTCACCTCATTAATATTGCTAGACCTATGTATCTTCATCTGTACAATTAAGTTCATTCATCAAAGGAATGTCCGGATGATGACCCTTCAGAAGTAACAACAAGAGTAATGGTTCCCTGTGGATGTGGGAAGACAGTGGGCAGGGGAAGTGAGGGAAAGGGGAGTTGATAGCAATGATGCCTGTATAACCCTGCTTGAGGGGAGTCACTAGCAGAATTGTAGGTAAACAGATTTATTGGATGTGGTAAGATATGGCTCTCTCTCTCTATAATAGATTACTATTAAAAATGAAATATAACAAAAATAATAAGGGTTCCTTGGGGGAAAGGTTGGGGTGGGAGGGGACAAAAGGGAACTGCTATGAAAGAGTTCAAGAAGAAAGACTATACTTTGAAACTCTAGTAGCAACCATATAAGTATGGTTGATCTATTTGAATTATGAAATGTCATGACATCTATAAGAGCGCACAATAAAAGGATGAGTTAAAAATGCTATAAGTTAATACATGGTACTTGTAAAATTATAAAGCCTAGAAAAAAGATGACATATATGTATATATAGACACAATGATATTGGAAAGTTATTTTGGCAATTTTTTTTGGCCTTTTTGTTACACATTTTTGGAATCTGTACACCCCACCCCCTGTTTTCTATGTTTTATTTAAAAATAAACTAAAATATTTTAAGTTCTCATGTTAACTCTAGCTTTCCTTTTCTATTAAGAAACTAAACAAAACAAAACAGGTAAGCTGTTACTATTGAGTCAGTTCTGACTCATGGGGACTTTATTTGTGGTTTCTGAGATGGAAAATCTTTATGGGAATAGATAGCTTCATCTTTCTTTCATTTTTTTGAGAATTATTTCCCCCCCAAGCCACTGAATGTCCAGATTGGTATTCCCTTCTGTTGAGAATAACTATAGTGGTTCATTTGATATATAGCACCACCCAAGGAGATAAGACAGGTGAAGGTTAATAACATCACTTATGGGCAGAGAAGCGTGGGCTCAGAAGGAAAGACACACTTAACCCCTCGCAGTTGGGTAGAGAGGCAGAGCAAGGACTAAAACAGACTAATTTCTCTGTTGCCAGATCATATACTTTTTTTTCTGCAGATGAGAGAGGATGAGGTGCTGGAGTCAACATGAATTTTGAATGAATTCTTTTCTTTGAAACTGTGAGCCCCACGGTTCCTGCCTTGCAGATGTGGTAGGAAAAGACTTGTCTCCTTTCAATATCTGTGAGCCCAGAATTCCTTGGACAACTCCAAGTGTCTTGGCATCATTTTTTCCTTGTGTCTGGCGGTGGGGGGATGGGGGGGTGGAAGGAGGGAGGGAGCGGGGGCGGGTGTCACAGTACAGGCGTCCTGGCCTCCGAGGACATCTTCTGTCCCTGGCTTTTCTTTCTTGGTAGTAGCTGACAAGGCTGATAATCCTCCCTCTTCTGGAGCTATCTATCAGTTTAAACTTTACTATAACAGCCCTTTCCTGATCTCCTTTCCTCTATTCTTCCATATGAAAATTCTCCCTCTTCTGGAACTCATAGTCCAATGTGAGGAGGACTGAGATTCTTTGATGCCCTTGGGTCGAACAATGAGTTTTAGGACCTACTTTGCCTGTGCTATTTATAGCTTCATGGATCTCTTTGCATATCCTCTAGTCCATTTCCACCAGGGCTTCTCAATGCCTGAGGGATGAAGAAATGCTCACTATTAATAAGTCCCCTAATCTCAGAACTAATAAACTGACAGCATTCACGTAGTGTGTCCACATACAATGTCTTAGAAAAAGTTCAAGGGTAGATGAAAACATTGTTGGTTTACCTTTAAACTCAAGGAAGGAATTCTTGATTGTTTGAGAGAGAACGTGTTCTAACCTTGATGACCAAAGGGAAGACTGAAACCTCCACTTGAGGAAGAGCAGGTGAGTTATGAGGGAAAAAGGCTTAGTTACTTACCTTCCATTCTAGCCTTTCTCATAGGGTGGAGCCACAGGGGAGGAGATGATGGACTTGACATCAATGGGTTATTCTTCTATTGAGGGGTAGTAATTGGGTTGCAGTCTCTGCAGAAATCTCTCTCTCTCTCTCTCTCTCTCTCTCTCTCTCTCTCTCTCTCTCTCTCTCTTTCTCCTGGATCATTCCAATGGCATCCAATCACACTCTATTGTTGGGAGTTGATTTATGTCCCCTTCAGTCCCCATGCATGTGACTTTGTTTGGAACTGGCACTTTGGCTGGTGTAGTTAGTGGACATGAGGTCCTACTGTATGTAGTAGGGTGGTCACCAATCTACCAGAATCCTTGTAAAAATGGAGGGGCAGCATAGACAAAGTGAAGATGGCTATGTCAAGACAGAGATAGAGATTAACGTGAGACAGCTATTAACCTGGAATGCTTGGGGCCATCAGAAGCCAGGAAGAGTTCTCTCTTAGATGCTTCAGTGGGAGTGTGTCCTTGTGGACACTTAGATTTCACACTTTAACCTCCAAAACTGTGAGAGAATGATTTTTTTAAAAAATAATTTTATTGGGGGCTCAAACAACTCTCATCACAATCCATCCATACATCCATCCATCCACTATATGCAAAGCACATTTGTACACTTGTTGCCATCATTATTCTCAAAAATTTTCTTTCAACTTAAGCTCCTGGTATCAGCTTCTCATATTTCCCCTTCCTCCCCACTTCTCTCTCTCCCATGAACCCTTGATAATTTATAAATTATTATTATTTTGTCATATTGTATATTGTCCAATGTCTCTTTTCACCCACTTCCCTATTGTCCATATCCCATGGAGGAGGCCATATGTAAATCCTTGTAATCAGTTCCTCCTTTCTACTCTACTTTCCCTCCACCCTCCCAGTATCACCACTCTCACCATTGGTCCTGAAGGGATCATCCTTCTTGGATTCCCCATATTTCTGGTTCCTATCTGTACTAGTGCACATCCTCTGGTCTAGCCGGATTTGTGTGGTAGACTTGGGATCACAATAGTGGGTGGGGGGAGGAAGCATTTAAGAACTAGAGGAAGGTTGCATATTTCATTGCTGCTACACTTTACCCTGACTGGCACATCTCCTACCCAAGACCCTTCTATAAGGGAATGTCACTTCACCTACAGATGGGCTTTGAGTCCCCAATCTGTACTCCCCCTCATTTATAACGATATGATTTTTAGTTCTTTGATGCCTGATACCCAATCCCTTTGGCACCTCGTGGTCACACAGGCTGGTGTACTTCTTCCATGTGGGATTTGTTGCTTCTGAGCTAGGTGGCCTCTTGTTTTCCTTCAAACCTATAAGATCCCAGATGCTCTAGCCATCTGGTTTTGGGTTCCTTGTATAGCATCCCTTACCAATACATATACCTATTAGTCCCATGTCATCATACCTGTCTTTATCCACACTTCAACTCACTAACATTCATCTCTTCTTTCTGCTACCATTCCCTTTAGCCCTCTGCATTAGTCCAGGTTGACCAGAGAAATAAATTCATAGATACTCACACATGTGTAAGAGTTTTATATCAATGAGCATTTGTATATTGAGAAAACGTCCCAGCCCAGATAAAATCTGTCAGTCTGTTATTAGCCCATATATTCGATATTAGCCCATAAATTCCTCTTTAGACTTGTGCAGCACTGCAATGATGCCAAATTCAGGAGGATCACAGACCAGTGGGTAGAAAGTCTTGTGGATCCAGTGGCAGTAGAAGCGTCTCAATGCTGGCAAGGTCTCCATATGTCTCTTCCAGCTCTTTGAGCATTTCAACAGTGGGAAAGGGAAAGCATAGAGAAAGTATATTTTGCCACCAGGGAGGAAGACAGAAAGTCCCAGAATCTTCAGTAGAAGGCCATGCCTACATGGAAGCCTCACTGACTATGACCTGACTGATAGACTAGACTCCACCCCTTTGCTCAACTTGACAGTAGATTATGTAACTGCCATACCATCCCAAGAGCTGTCTGTATGTGATGTTTCAACTCCGACCACTAAGTCCCCTGGCTGTGTCACAGAGGAGGAATCAAGGATTTTTCATGAGTCAGGGGCAAGGGCCAATATCAAAGCTGGCTATTGTGCTGAATGGAAACCATTTTAACAATTCATTTTTATAACAATTAGGTGGGGTTTACATTTCAGATTGTAAACTTTGTACTCAACAGTTGAAACCACCATTCAATTCCCGCCAATAGTTTAATCTTCACCTGCTCCTTGATTTCCCTTCTTGTTCTTGGGACTCCTCTCTTCCATGCACGTCACCCAAGTTAACACCCATCTACAGTCTGGTTTTCGGGATGGCAAGCTGCAGCTCTTGGGCAATATGTGGTTTTTTGGTATATACAGGTAACTCTGAAGTAAAACTGACTACTCGTATAGGCTATTATTCAAATAATGGTGATCTCATTTGTTTGTAAAGAGATATTTGTGGTTTTTGAATAATTTTTAAATTGTTGTGAGGGACAGGATGGGTTTTTCCATCTCAAAAGTTTGCTAACTCCTGCTCTCATCCACGGCTTTATCTTCCCTCGCTTGCAACCCTTTCCCCAGAAATTTCCAGTCTGTTCCATTTGGGATGAAAGTTATTATCTTGTTTTTGGTCCCTGTAGTCATTACACAGTTTCAGGTCAACTTGATAAAAGAATGAAGGGGCGGAGTCTAGCCTGTGAATCAGGTCATAACATGATGGTCCCTCCCTTTGGGTGTGGCATTCTCATGAGGATCCCGGAAACTCTTTCTTGCTGCTACATATTCATGTTGACAAGCCACATAAAGCCACGCTGATGACAACCAAATCCTTGGAGATGTGTCCACCACCATTAGATCCACAGGACTTTCAACCTACTGACCTGTGATCTCCCTGCCTTGGGCATCATTACATGTGCTGTATGAGTCTGAGGAGGAATTTATAGACTAGTATTGGACTTATGGACTAACATCAGACGTATGGACTTGATCTGGATTGGACTGGGATACATTCTCAATATACAATTTCTCTTTGATATAAAGTTATCTCTTACACACAGGTGAGTGTCTCTGGATTTGTTCCTCTAGTCAACCTGGACAAACACAGGCTACCCTCTGCCCCCTTTAACAGTGGTATCATTTAATATTTGTCTTTTTGTGACTGGCTAATTTCCCTGATTACAATGCTATCTAAGTTCATCCATGGCATGAGGTGTTTGTTGGTTGGTTTTTCTGTGATGCCTAGTAGCCTAGGGTACCTGTGCATCTGAAGTTCTTCATTCATTCTTGTACTCATGGATATTTCGGTTGTTTCCAACGTCTTAGTTTTGTAAACAGTGCTATGGTGACCATTTGTGTACATCTGTCTGTTTGTGCTATGACTCTTACTTATTTAGGATATATACCCAACAGAGAGACTGCTGGGTCAATGGAATTTATTTTTAACAAAATAGACTGGATAATAAAAAGGGAGAAGAATCTCATCAGATTGTTCACGTGTTGAATTCTGAGAATTTCCTCTGTCTGTTCTGCTTAGGTTTTATTTTCTGCTTGGTTAAGTCTGTTATTTCCTCTTTCATCTATGTACTTTAATTCAGAGTCTGCTTTTTCTTTCTTCATGCACTCTTATCCCAAAGTGTTGTTTTAGATATTATTCCCTGGTTTCATTTCAAAGTCTTGATATGCAGTAGCCTATCACTGAGGTCCGGGGACTGTGCACACCAGCGGTTCTTAACTTGTGGGTCACAGCCCCTTTGAGGGTTGAATGACCTTTTAACAGTGATCACCCCCGATTCATAAAAGTAGCAAATTTTCAGTTATGAATAGTAGCAACGGAAATAATTTTGTGGTTGGAGGTTCACCACAACATGAGCAACTGTATTAAAGGGTCGTGGCATTAGGAAGGTTGGGAATCACTAGTCTACACTCTGATCGTTGTGCCCAAAAGCTCCCCTCCAGGAACCTGAGAGCAACTACATTCCTTCCAGAAATGTTAGCTAATTTAGACAGAGGAAACTTGTCATCTGTTAGAATGGAGGATGAAGGGATAGGAAACTTTATCTGGCTTGATGAATGAATGACATATCTCAGCTAATGAGAAGTCCACAGGAAGGATGGGCTTTGGGCTTGATATTCCTTGGCTTCTTTTGACCCAGTCCTCTTCTGAGAGCTGTCTTGACCCCAAACTGGTACCAAGATGGACCGTGGCAGTTCCTGGCATCCTATGTAAGAACAAGGGACTGCTCCTTCCCAATCTTCTGTGGCCTCCTTTTACAGAGTGAGGAGACTTGTCCCTGATCTCCCTGACCACAACTCATATCATTGTCTAGACACAGATCACATTCTCAGTCTTCAATCAATGGACAATGGAACTCAATCACCATGTCTACTTTAGGTTTCTCTGCATCTTCTCAGGGAGCGAGGATTAGGATTGCTGCCTCTTTCACCACGTGGAGGAGGTAGCATGGGTATCTGACCCAAAGTGTAGGATTTGCTCAGAAAGAAGATGGGGTCAGAGGGTGGAAGTTGGGGAATCAACTACTCATGTGTGCTACAGAGCCCATGTAGAAAATTTACCACGTTTTCTAGTGAAATGGGGAGGCCAGGTGGATCTCATCTCAGGATGGTTGATGGCCTGCTTAGGTTGATCAGGTGGAAGACTCATCTGCGCTACAAATGAAAACGACCTTAGTTTTTGCAAGTTTGTGAACTTGAACACATCAATATAAGAATGAAGTCTCTGATGTCTTATTTCATGGACAAGCATAGGTTTGTGCGAATCCAGACAGGATTTCAAACACAGGAAGCAAAGTGAGTAACAGAACACTTTGTTTACAAATTACAACCTGATTTCCCACTTCAACTGGTGAACGGAAATATCAGCTAGGCTTTGCAGGGTGTGCTAAACTGTGGTGCTATTTATAAGTGAGGGGACTCTGGAAAGCAAACACAACCATGACACTATTAAAGCATCCTGGTGGTGGCTTAGTGGTTATGCATCGGGCTGTGATCTGTACTCCCTGGGAAAAAAGACAGAAATTTCTACTTCCATAAACAGTTATTTTTAGAAACTCAAAAGTACAGGTCTACTCTTTCTGACAGGGTCCTTATGAATTGACGTCAACACAATGGCAGTTTGGCTTTTGGGTGGTGGATTGAGTTAAACAGTCTGTTGGTAATCTAAAGATCAGCAGTTCAAACCCACCCGATGGAAAGACCACCCTCTATGTTCCCATAAAGACTTACAGTCTTAGAAGCCCAATGAAGCTCACCTACTCACTTGAATCAGAAGCCTCTCAACTGGTTGTGTGGGATATTATATGATTACTCTATTTTATATGCTATTATTTCAGCACTCATAGTTACTTATTTTTGTTTACTTATTTTAATCCCTCATTTTACTGGGAGTGCTTATAGATGCCATAACATTCCACAATTCCAATAGTTCAAGCAAAGTTGGACAATTGCTACCACAGTCAGTTTCAAAACATTGTCTTTCTTCTTGAACTCTTTAATATCAGCTACCATTATTCCCTCCCTTCTTTCACCTCTAGGAACCCTTGTTATTGTTATGTATTATTATTAATATTCTATTCTCTGTGTGTGTTTCACCTACAATTTTACTATTCCCCTTGAGTGGAGTTACACAGATTACTGCTCTCATTAACCCCCCTCCCTCCATCTTCCCATATCCTCAGAGAATCGTCACTCCCCTTGCTGTTTCTGTAGGTCATCAATCCTGGCATTCCTGCCTAGAACAGTCTTACACTTGGTGTTCCTTTCCTATGGAAATAAAAACAATCCCCTTCCCTTTGGAAATCACATTAGCTGTGTTAGGCAGGGTTCTCTAGAGAAACAAATCCAGGACACTTACAATTTTTTTACATATAAAAGGATAGGCTTATACAGTGAGAAGGAATGTTACAGCTAATGAGCCCACACAGGAGTACAGAGGGTTTAGTTCAACTCACTTTCATTGAACAGTTAATATACTGAAGATCCTTCAATTTACCTGGACTGCTGATCCAAGATCCAGGAAGCAGACAGCAGAGCCTGCCCTCAGGCCGCAAACAGCAGGATGGGCCAGCAATAATCAGCAGCACAGGAGCACAGTGAAGCAGGCTTCCATGGGGTCTCTAGCTATGTACAGCCAGGCAACATGATCCACAGGTTGGCTTGGTCCATAGGTAGTGCCGCAACAGTTGAGCGAAGAACTAATTTGAGCAGCAGCACCATACCGGTTCGATCACCAGGAAGGAAGAGAGAAGAGGACTGGCTTTATCTTGTCACCCTCCAATCAAGCTGTGACCTGATTAAACTCTGCCCACATGTTCCTAGTGAAGCCTAAATGACACAATTAACCTAACTATCACAACACCTGACAACACTATTTTTCAAGTGCTCATAAAACCATGGCACAAGTTAAGAATTCCCCCCCAGGCCAGTGCTTGCAGGACTTTACTGGAGTCTATTGGACCTCTCACAGGGCCTCTGAACTCTGTTGGGGTAGCAGTACTGGCTGCAAGTCAGTTGGTGAGGAAGTGGCCTGGTGCTGAAATACTGTGAACTTTCAGAACTTGTGAAGAGAAACAAAGTTCTGGTTGTTACCATTGGTCAAGATCATAGATTCAAGGTGGTACAGAATCAAAAACATCCCAGTTTAGCAAATACCTAACTAGCACAACATTCCCAAGCCAGAGAGCCTGGTACTTACAAGGGCTCAGAAGAGCAAAAACCCAAGAGAAATAGCCCCATACAGCCTTCAGCGTGACACGGCTTTAAACCTGAGCTTAAGGCTGCAAGAAAAGATGGAAAACATCTGTTGGATTAGCAAGAACAGGATCATCATAGCCAACGTACCTTTCACAGGTGCCCATCTAGGCACATATTTTATCCAGAAGGTTGCAAAACCCTCTGTAAGATCACAGGGTGGAGGCAAAACCAAGAAAGTATTGAAGGATGAAGTACGGTCCGTGGTTTCATCCACTGAACCATTTCATTTGCTGAGTACAATGTGGCTGATTCAGGTTTTGATTCTTAAAGAATGAATTTCCTTTACTGTTAAAACGTATTACAGGATAACAAATAGAAAAACACAATGAGCACAATAAAAGGCATCTTTTCTTTTACACACACACACACACACACACACACACACACAAATGTACCCCAAATGGATAGTTTTTGAAGGGAGGTCTATTATGAGACGCCAACTCATAGGGCCAGCTGTCATGATGGAGCTTGACCAACTAATGTGAGAAACAACACTCAGTGAAGCGTTAGACATTGTGCTGAGAATAGCAAACAAGGCTTTACATTAAAGATATGTTATAAGCTACACACATGCTTGGGGAATATGTTATCTTTTGTTTATTCAGGAGAGAAAACCATCCTTGAATTATGCAAAGTCAAATTATACAAGCCCTTCAGAGATATAGCCATTCTTTGAAATAAAGTTTCCATGTTTATGTAATCAAGAAAAAAAATCCACCTTATCCAAAACACACACACACACACACACACACATACACAAACACAGAGACAACTGGAGTCAGCACTGCTTGACACTTAAATGCACCTATCTCAGTTTGTCTTTTAAAGTAGGAAAGCTGCATTTGTAGATTATACAATCCATTAGTTTGAATTGCTTCAAAAGTGCTTAGCAGAGCCCCATGTGCAAATGTGTGCAAAGGAAATACTTGTTGGTGATAAGAATCAGGTAGTTAATATTTCTAAAGCATTTTCCCTCAGACATGTGAAGAGCTAAATTACTTTCCTTGAAATGTTGAGGAGAATGCACAGTGATTAATCTCATTCGGCTTCTTATGAGTGGGACACTCACTGGCATGCAACCGTGTAATGGTCAGCTGTCGGGGGTGATTTATGCCATTTATTATTTTTAAAAGGAGGAATGTTTTGCGTTTAAAACAAATATTTCCTTGTGATAACCTCGGCGGATTGAAATCCCATTTCTGGTTTGCCTGTTGTCATGAAAACGGGTTTGACTTTTCAAGAGCAGCCGTGTGATTTGTGCACACCGTTCCAATTTGTGATGTGTCAGCCAATGATCAGCTGATTTAATAACAGTTAAGAACCTCCACTATGCAGGCTTGATGGAAGCACTGTTTCTTTAGATCAATAGCATTGCCCAATTTTACTGAGGAAATAAATCATGTTGCCCTATTGTTGCCAAAATGTGAGGGGTTTTTTGGATCAATGGCACCAACCTGTGTTATCTTTGGAGAGACAGTGGGAATGTAGGCCATCAATCAACTCAACTTTAATTAAATGTAATTTAATGGACTCCTGCCTAATAAAGAGACCACTTAGAAGAAAGCCATGAAGCTTCGCCTGCCCCAACACGTAGCTAGTCCACCAAGACGAAGCCAATGTTTCCACAGCTGACTGGCAGGTGATTTTCTGCAAGAGCCTTTCTTTCTGATCTTCCTGCTCTGCCCCTTCTCGTTTGATATGAACCACAGGTCGGGATCTTTCATTAGATTTGGGTCTAGATAGAAGCCATGGAGAACTACTTTCTTTTCCTTATATTCATCTCATGACTCCCCACTTGGTTCAGAAAGAAGACTGTTCATACTTCCCTCTGTGGGAGATACCTGGCATGCTCTTGTAAGCCCCGACCCCAGGGTGCTGCTTGCTGTCTTGCAAACGTGGCGAGGAGTTGTGTAGTAAAGAATTTGGGCCAATGACTTGGGAAACCTGGAAGGGACTGGGCATGACCCATGGCCGGGTCATGTGCAGTGCAGTGACATGGTGGGATACAGCTGGCTGAGCAGTCACCTGGAGGAGGGGAGATCGATGGAAGATCCTGAGTGAAGTTTTGGAGAGTTGGAGGTTCTGTTATTTTTCTTAGAAGAGAGAGGGGGAGAACGAGAGAGAGAGAGAGAGAGAGAGAGAGAGAGAGAGAGAGAGAGAAAGGGTAACTGGCCATTAGCTAGACCTTCAGCAAAACCCTAGCCATTGACCAAGAGTGCAGTTGCAGGATTTGATTCCTGGATGGTGTTGCCCCTTCAAAAACAGCCTTCTTGGACCAAGAAGACTCCAGTTAAGAGAGCTGATTCTGGACTGCTAAACCTTGGTTGGGATTGGGAGCAGAGATCCAGGGCAGCGGAATGATCAATATTGCTGCATGCCAAGTCTGGGCGGATTGGCTTGCATATGGGGCTAGCTCTGAGCCATAGGTAGAGAAAATTTCTACAGCTGCACAAAGGGATGTGGGGAATACAAAAAATCTTGAGGTGCTTGACCAACTTCAAGCAGTTCTAGATTACATACTCTGATTCTACCTAAGGAGATTGGGACTTTGCTCCAGCGGCAGTCTCACATAATGGAATTCACCGAACACTTGCTTTGTGTTCCTCTGCCCAGGACCCCAAGATTCTGGTCTCTCCATATTCTCCAGAGATGGTTCATTCTCATCTGAGAATGTACTATCAAGAACTTTACTTTTACTCATTTTCTTTCACTGACAGGGGGGGAAATGTCCATATTTCCCAGCCTCTATTTCTCCCTTTATAGCAATGTGACCAGTTCTAGGTGCCCATGCCTTATAGTCCCTTCCTAATGTCGGCTAGTAAAAATGTTTGTCATTGCCCCATGACTTCAATAGAATTTTAGAAAATATAAACTTTCGGAAATACCCATAAGTGTATATAATTTGATAAAGTTATAAGTTCAAGGAAAACCCAGCCAACTTTTTATTGTGATAATAAACCAAATATTATTCAAAAGTGCATGTGCTCAGGGCTTACTCTTTCCCTCAGACTGTGTCCTGGGAACTGGGTTGTAAAGCAGATGACTGCAGAAGGCGGGGTCAGGTTTTAAGGACTTCAGTGATTAGGTTTTGTTTCAAAGAAATCATGGACCAGATGAAGAACATGTTTTTAAGGTAAAACCATGTGATCCGTAAACCTTTATAATCATTATAAATAGTAAGATTGTGCTGTAAGCCATAAAATAGGCACAAATGTGCTAGGGACGTGAATGGTAAAAATAGGCAGTAATGTTGTGCATCAAACCAACCATCACTTACCTGTCAGTTTCTTGTACTGCGATGGCTTTCCTGTTGCTGTGATGCTGGTGCTATGTCTCCTGTATTTCCAAGACCAGTGGGGTCACCGAAGGTGAACAAGTTTCAGCAGAGCTTCCCGCCTAAGATCAGATAACTGAGAAGGTACAGATTGTCTACTGATGAGGGATTAGCCAGGGAAAGCATTATGAGTGGCAGTGTAACATTGTCAGAGACACTAGTTTCCTTAGGAGTAGCAGTGAACTAATTGTCCAATAAAGTGCCGGAAGATGAGTCCCTCAAGTGGGAAGGCACTGAGAATATAACCAAGGAAGACCTGCCTTCTCAAAGCAGAGCCCGTTAGAACAATGTGGATGTGGGCATGTCTTTGGAATCTTCATTTGCTAAAGGGCCATGACTTAAAAAGAAAGGAGAAACTTACAAACATCTGTGAATCCCTGGAACATGTAATGTACCAGGTATGAATCTAGAAAAATTGGAAGTCATCAAAAATGAAATGGAACACATAAAGATCAACATCCTAGACATTAGTGAGCTGAAATGGGCTGGTATGGGCCACTTTGAATCAGACAGATATAATTTACTCTACCAGGAATGACAAATTCAAGAGGATTAATGTCATATTCATTGCAAAAAGGACATTTCAAGACCGATCTTGAAATAGAATGCAGCTTGTGGTAGGATAATATCTATGTGAACAGAAGGAAATTCAGTTAATAGAACTATTATTCAAATTTACATATCCACTACCAAAACCAGAGATGAATAAGTTTAAGAATTTTATCAGCTCCTTGAATGTAAAAGTGATCAACATGCAATGAAGATAATTGTTGGTGATTCTGATGCAAAAGTTGGAAACAAAGAAGGAACAATAGTTGGAAAAATATGTCCTGGTGATAGAAATGAAAATGGTATTTTGCATAATAGAATTTTGCAAGGCCAACAACTTCACAGCAAATTGCCTTTTTTCCTACAACATAAATGGTGATCATACACATGGGATTTGCCAGATGGAATACACAAGAATCAAATGGACAATATTTGTGAGAAGAAACTATGAAGAAGATCAAAGTCAAGCATGTTAAGTCAAGTTCACTAAGAAACAAAGCCAATGATGCTTGTATGCATTGGCTAGGGAAAGAGATTTATATGAAGAAGCAAATATATTTCAAACCACCACTGTCCAACTTAGATCCATGAGTTCAATACACCAATACAACGCCTATAAGGCTCTCTTCAGACACGGTAGCCCTAGGCTGGCAGGGAAGGAGAGTGAAGCAGGGTGACCACAGGCCCATGATGGCAAGTCATGTGGATCCAAGGCTGAAGGGAATGTGCCAGGGCATTGGAAGCCCTCAGGGTTGGCCATGTGGGCCACCCACTGAGGCAGGAAAGTTCCAGTGATTTTCCAAAAAGGAGATGAAGTGTCGGGAGTGGGGGCACAGTTCCCAGAATCCTCACTCTCATACAAAAGGCCACATGCCCAAGGAGTTGTCACCAAGCCATCACTTGCTTGACAGATTTAATTCCAGCCCTAACAATGAGTGTCTTGTCTACATAAAACTATCTAGTTAATATACCAAGCCAGGGACTGATTGAGAAGTAGGTCATCAGTATCCCATATGCAATTTCAGTTTGAAATTGAAGAAAACAAGTCCACATTAGCCACAACAGCTTGAGTGTGTTTCATCTGAATTTAGAACACATTTCAAGAACAGTTTTGATGCATAAAACCCCAATAACTGAAAACCTGATATGCTGTGGGATGTCATCAGGGACATCATATATGAAGAAAGCAGAAGATTATTACACAGTCAGGAAAGAGAAAGATCAAAATGGAAGTCAAGAGGACTCTGAAATATGCACTTGAGTATGTAGTAGCTAAAGCAAATGCAAGAAATGATGAAGTAAAAGAACCAAACAGCCCACGACCACCAGAGGCAGTGATGCCCACAAAAACCAAAAAAAAAAAAAAAGGG
>PVJH01018273.1:8070-45691 GCA_004026705.1 Nesogale talazaci | reverse complement strand
ACAAAAGAAAGGCCCAATAATAACAGTGTGAAACTGCCAGGGAAAAAATTATGAAAACAAAGGGAGAAATCATCAGTAATTAACCCCGATCTGACACTACAGAGAAGTCTCCTGAACAAGAGGGGAACACAAGCAAACAATGCTAAATTTACTACTCATCGTGAATGGTTTAATCTTGGTGAATTTAAACAAAACACCCCTACCCATAAAAAAGTTTTAATTTCTGTGGTTGGGAGGAGTGGATGGAGAATTTTCTGTTAGGAATTCCTTAAAATTCAATAGGGTAGATGAGTTTCACTTTCACCATGAGTTTTATCCTGGTCTACACTTGACTTTTTAGAGAAATATTCTAAATCATTTTTCCTGCTCAGATACTTTGGAAGCAAATGTGATCATGGATATGGTGATTTGAGACTGAGAAAGGGAGAATATTCTGCTCAATTGAATCTATAACAGAAGATAAATTAGTATGCTGAAAAGTCATAGATACTTCCTTAGAATGATCTTTAAGAAATCTAGACTACATGCCATATAATTAGTGAGATTGTTCATGACCTCCAAAGTTTGTCTGTCTTTAACACTTTGAACAATTCTTGTTTAGCTTATCCTGAATCACTTTATAATTATTTATTCCTCTTTTATTCCCTTCTTTTTTCATATCCTTGAAGGTAGAGTCTGGATCTTCTTATGTTAGTTTGATTTGTAGTCCCACACTGGCATGGTACCTCCTGGTCACAAATTTGTATTTCAATAACTTAAAAAATAGTGATGAAATTACACTCATATAATATTGTATTTGATATAGAGGCAAAGAAATTTTCTTACACATTAGGTAAGAAAATAATATTAACTTAATAATATAAATCTTATTGTGTCAGGCAGGGTTCTCTTAGAGAAATAAAATCAGGACACTAGCAATTATTTTTATATATTTATATATAGAGAAAGGTATATAAGATAAGAAACAGTTAACTATCTATAAAGCAGTACAGATTGCTCGGTGCAGCTCACTTGTGTGAGACAGCTAGAAGACTGGCAGTCCTTCAAGTCTTGAGGACCGCTGAGTAGTCCTCTGTAGAGCAATTCAGGCTATCTGGTCACAGGCAGCAAACAGCAGAGCAGGTCGCCAACAGTCAGCCAGATGACAGAGTCCAACAGTCCCCCGCTCAAGAGAAGTATATCCCAGGAGCGTGGCGAAGTAGGGCTTGAAGGAACCTGAACTCACAGCTCCACAGTCCATGATCAGGTGTCCCATGGATAGTGTTGTTTGGAAGTTGAGGCACAGGACGAACAAGGCTGCTCTTTGGTCTGAAGATCCGGAAGCAAGAGAGAGGGCGGGACTCGCCGAGCCCTTCCTATCTCTGCCCTTCAATTCATCCCGTGTGTTCATTGGCCGTGCCGTCACAACAGACCCATCAATCTTCTGTGGCCATGTTGGCATAACAAACCTACCCATCACACTTATGTTGAGTCAATTTATAATAAAGGATCTTCTCCTTGAACAGCATAAATGCATATTGATATATCAAAAGAGGCATATTGAATACCATGAATTGAAGAAATTCTTACTCTCTGAGAATTCAGTAAATGTGAATGACTAATAAGGGAAATTTATTCTATGCTGTCTGATTAATAATTATACCCACTCCACATACTGCCATCAAAGTAGAATCTGACACAGCGACCCAATCAGGGATTGGGTCTGTAAATGCTTATTGGAGCAAGCAGTCTTATCTTTTACCCAGGTTTCAACTGGTGGTTTGAACCACTGACCTTGTGGTTAATTGACCAAAGTCTACCCACTCACCCTCCTGGGCTTTTAGAGGTATTTAGAATTACTAAGCATAATTTTGTTGGGGGTACCATTGAGTCAGTTCTAACTCATGCAGACACTCTGTACTTCATAATTAAGCACAGTCGACTCCAGGGATATAACAATCACAATGATTGTTATGTCTCAGCTCATTGTAACAACTACTCCACAGATCTGTCTTCTGGAGGTTTGTGTTGTTGTTTTTTAAATGAGTCATTTTATTGGGGGCTCATACCACTCCCATAACAATCCATACAAACATCAAATGTATGCAGACCAAATTTAACTTTTATTGCAATCATCACTTTCAAAACATCCTCCCTCCATCCAGGCCCCCAGTATCAGCTCCCTATATCATGCTCCCCCCCTTCCACTTGAACTCTTAGTAATTTACAAATTGTTATTTTTTTCATACTGCACACTATCCATTGTGTCCCAACAGTCGCTTCCCTATTGTCCGTGTCCCGGAGAGGAGGCTACATGTAGATCCCTGAAGTTGGTTCTCCCTTTATATTCCTCCATCCCTCCATCTTCCTGGTATTACCACACCTATAACTAGGCTTGATGTATCATCTATCATAAATTTCTCATGTTTCCAACTTCATTGTACATCTCATCTAACTGGATTTATGTGGTAGAATTGGGGTCATGATAAAGGGTGGGTGGCAGCATTTGGGAACTAGAGGAAAATTGCATACTTCATTGCTACTACCCTGTATCTTAACGAGCTCATCTCCTTGTAACCCCTCTGCAAGAGGATGTCACCTCACCTATTGATGGGCTTTGGGTCCCCAATCTGTACTCCCCCTCATTAATAATAATATAATTTTATCTCATTGATGCCTGACACCGGATCCCTTCACCACCTCATAATCACACAGGTTGGTGTGCTTCTTCCATATGGGCTTTATTGCTTTTGAGCTGAACGTCCACTTGTTTACTCAAGCCTTTAAGACCCCAGACCCTATATCTTTTGGTAGCCGGGCACCATCAGCTTTCTTCACCACCTTTGCTTATGCACACATTTGTCCTCAGCGATCATATCAGGAAAGTGAGCACACAAAGTTGTGCTTTTGAATTCTTGAAGCCTGGTATCACATCCCTTTGAAACCTCGTGATCTCACAAGCTAGTGTGCTTCTTCCATGTGGGCTTTGTTGCTTCTGAGCTAGATGGCTGCTTGTTTACTTTCAAGCTTTTAAGACTCTAGACGTTTCATCATTTGATAGCTGGGCACCATCAGCTTTCTTCACCACCTTTGCTTATGCACACATTTGTCTTCAGTGATTGTGTTGGAAAGGTGAGCATCTTGGAATGCCAACTTAATAGAACAAAGTGTTCTTGAACCGAGGAGGTACTTGAGTAGAGGTCCCATGCCCATGTGTTATCCTACTACTAACCCTATAAGTATGCACATTAATCCCTTTCCCCATCATATATATATATATATATATATATATGCCCCTATGTACATACCTGTATTTGAAGCTCTATAAATTCCCATCATCCCCCAGTTCCTTCCTCTATTTCCATTTGCTTCTCTCTTGTCCCACTATCATGCCCAATCTCCATTTGGGTTTTAGCATTTTCTCTCTGTTACATTAGTCTTAATTAATCCCTGTCGGCCTTCTCTCACCCACCTTGTCACTGAATTTGTATCAATTGTTATTCCCTTTTTCTTGGGCTAGTCGACATCACCAGCTTTCTCCCTCCTCCCCCTCTTCAATGTCCTCTACCCTGGAACCATCAGTCCTGTCATTTTTTACTCCAAACTCTTTGTCCAGTCTATCTTGTCTAGATTGACCTGCAGAGGTAACAATATGTACAAAAAAGATCTCCTAAAATGAAGCAACTGAAGCAAATAAAACAATGATAACAACAGCAAGAAAACCCCTCAATGTGCTATACATATATGTAAAATAATGATAAAAATAATAACTATCAAAACCTGTATAAAGTTCAAGGTCTGTAGTTGACCTCCCAGAGTGACCCCTGGTTGAGTCAGATGGGGTGCCATACCCTGGCCCCAAAGTATATCCTTGGCACTCCATCTGGGACTCCATGCTCTGTTGCACACTGTTAGTGCTTTGCATTGGTGTGGTTGTGTTCAACAGGGTATAATATTGACCCTGCTTCTTCATCCTGGCCCCGATAGTCCTTGGGTTAACAAGGGTAGCCATGTTTCAAAGTGCCGGCCATATAGTCCTCTTTGTGCATTGGCTGTTCTGAGTGGTAATATCATCCTGAAGGCTCAGTGGGCCATGATGCAGCTCATTCTCTCTTCCTCCATTTTCATTTGTTCTCATGTGCTCTGGTCAGGCATACCTCACTCACCAAGTTTCAGCTTCAGTGCTGGCCTCCAAGGCAAATTCTTCTAGTAGAGAGGTGGCTGCCCCTATAGTTGGGGTTGGGGTTGTGTTTTTAGGCCCCTCCACTGGTTCTCCACTCCATGCTGTTGTGCTGCATTCACATCCTGGGTCTCCAGGTTTAAGTTTGGTCTCTCTTTCCCTGTGGAGATATAAACAATATGCTCCCCTTTGATGGTTTAGTGCCCCCTTCCCTTTTTACACATCTCCATCTGCCCCCCCCTCGCCCCTCTCCCCTAGTTGGCTACCATAGTTAGACCTAGATTTGATCTGGCCCCTGCCATACTACCTAGGCCTTCTCCCAGGCTTTTCTCAATATAGTAGCTTTTTCCCGATGCCCCTTTTCAATTTTAAAATTATTATTGTGCTTACCTTAGCGGATTCATATTGCACATGTCCTTTTGTGCAGAATTTACAACAACTAGAGCAGAGTCAGCAGGATAATCCCACTGCAAAAGAAAAGAAATAATAAAAATCAGGGCTGAGATTCAGGAGAGGGAAAATAAGATAACAGTGGAAAAAATTAACACTGCTAAATGTTGGTTCTTTGAAAGAATTAACAAAACTGATAAACCATTAGCAGACTTAACCAAAGAAAGGAGAGAGAAAATTTCAATAGCAAGATGAAACAGAGGATATCACAACTGACCCTAGTGAAATCAAAAGAATCGTCACTAAATACTACAAAGATCTATACTCCAATGAACTCAACAACTTGGAAGCCATGGAGAGATTCTTGGAAAAGCAATCTCTTCCTAGATTGTCCCCAATGGACGTCAAGAATCTTAAATCCATAACAATATAAGAAATAGACAAGGTTATCAAGGGACAACCAACAAAAAATCACCTGTACCACATGACTACACAGGAGAATTCTACCAAGCATTGAGGGAAGAACTGACACCAACCCTACACAAGCTCTTCCAAAGCATAGAAAAAGATGGCACACTCCCAAACTCCTTCTATGAAGCTAGTAAAACACTGATACCCAAACCAAGCAAGGATCCCACAAAAATTTAGAACTACAAACCAATATCCCTAATGAATACCAATGCAAATATCCTTAGTAAAATACTGGCTGATAGAACACAAAAATATAAAAAACAAATAATTCATCATGACCAAGTGGGGTTCATACCCGGAATGCAGGGGTGGTTCAACATATGAAAGACCACTAGTATCATTCACCATATTGACAGGAAAAAATATAAGAATAATATGGTTATATCCATAGACACCAAAAAAGCATTCAACAATGTTCAATACCAATTCATATTTAAGACACTCAAGAAGATAGGAATAGAAGGAAAATTCCTCAAGACAATACAAGCCATATGTGAAAAACCAACAGCCAATGTGATAGTCAATGGAGAAAAGACAAACACAATCCCACTGAAACAGGGGATGAGACAAGGATGTCCATTTTCCCCTCTATTGTTCAATATCGTACTGGAGGTTTTAGCTAACAGCATAAAGCAAAGAAAAGGCATAGAAGGTATACACCTGGGGAAGGAAGAGGTGAAATTATCATTATTTGCAGATGATATGATTCTATATATGGAAAACCCCAAAAGCTCCACAAAGGGATTACTGGAAACAATAGAGGAGTATGGCAGAGTGGCAGGATACAAGATCAACACTCAGAAATCAATTGGTCTGCTGTACACATCAGATAAGACCACAGAAGATGAGATAAAAAAGAGGTACCCTTCACAATAGCCAAGCACAAATTGAAATATCTAGGGATATACCTGACAAAAAGAACAAAAGATCTAGATGAGGAAAATTATAGAACACTATTACAAGAAACCAAGAATGACTTCAAGAAATGGAAAAATATCCCACGCTCGTGGATCGGAAGACTCAATGTAGTAAAGATGACAGTCCTACCCAAGGCACTATATAAGTTTAATGCAATATCGATACAAGTGCCATCCTCCTTCTTCAAAGAAATGGAAAAAAATGATTACCAACTTCATATGGATAGTGAAGAAGCCCAGGATTAATAAAGAACTCCTCAAGAAGAAGGACATCGTGGGAGGGCTTGCCCTACCTGACTTTCGCACATATTATATAGCCACAGTGGTCAAAACAGCATGGTATTGGCATAATGACAGATATTCAGACCAATGGAAAAGAACTGAAAATCCAGAAATAAAAACACAAGCATACAGACAACTGATCTTTGATAAGGGCCCAAAATGTATCAAATGGGAAACAGATGCCCTTTTCAACAAGTGGTGCTGGAAAAAATGGATATCTACGTATAGAAAAATGAAGCATGACCCTTACTTCTGTCCATGCACTAGAATAAATTAAAGGTAGATCACAGACCTTGAAGTGAAACCCAAAACTATTAGGGCCATCAATGAGGAAATTGGGAACAAACTGAGAACACTGGCACAAGGACTACATAGGCTAACAGAAATAGGGAAAGATACAAACACAGAGGAGGCTCAAATAGACAAATGTGATATAATGAAGATAAAACATCTGTGCACATTGAAAAAATTCACCAGGAGAGTAATAAGAGAGCAGACGTACAGGGAAGACATCTTTAGCAATGACAAATCAGATAAAGGCCTGATTACTAAAATCTACAATACTCTGATAGCTTCCCAAAAGAGCAAAACTAACTGCCCACTGAGGAGGTGGGCAAAGGAATTAAACAGAAATTTCATGGAGGTTCTTGTTTTACTGACCTTCTAAATCACCAAATGTAATGTCCTTTTCCAGGAACTGGTCTCTCCTGTGAAGATGGCCAGAGGGAGTTAGATATAAGCTTCAGCATCCTCCCTTCTATTTAGAATTCAGGCTGTCCTTCTCTGAAGACAGAAGTTTTTTCACTAACCCCATAATCCAAATACATCAATTTTTGTTTGGTATTCCTTATTCATTGTTGAGTTTTCACATGTATATGAATTGATTGAAATTAAACAGCATGGCATAGACAGTGTGCACCTTTGTTTTCAAAGTGACGTCCTTACTCTTTTGCAATTTACAGATGAGCAGCAAATTTGCCCAATGTATTATCTCATTTTATTTCTTGACAGCTACTTCATCAACTTTGATTCTGGTTTCAAGTAAAATAAAGAGAACTTCAATCATTTATTTTATCACAAATGCTATCTATCTAATTGTGAGGATTTTTGTTTTCCTACGATTAAGTTTTAACCCATACTGAAGGATAAAATTTGTGATCTTTGTCACTAAATGAATCAAGTCTGTTTGATTTTGAGCAAGATTTGACATCTGCATATTGCAAGTCATTAAGAACCTTCCTCCAGTCCTGATGCTATACTCTTTTGTTTCTCAAGGTTTTTTTTTAAATTTTATACAAATGACTAAATTAACTATACTGTTAATATAATACTCTACTATTACTAATCCTCACATGAGGATTATTTATCATATCCCCAAATAAAATAACAAGGTTCCCTTTAAAGTGGACAAAGGTTATATACATAAACCATAGATATATGCATGAATATGAGCTTGAATTGAACTGAAAACCCTAACATAAGAACAATTCATAAAATTTCTCCCCACATGCCCTCATGATGTGATATGGGTGTTACAGGAAAAGGTAGAGCAAAATCAGATGGCTTCTGGCTAGCAAAAAAGATAGAATGTGATATCTTAAAGGCTTATATAAAAACAAAACAAAAAAAACATCTAAATGAGGTGTCAGCTAAATCCTTACAGAAGTACACAACCACTGTGATCAAAGTCTTATTAGTAATATAGTCCAAGATCACAGGGGGAGACTGTATCAGAGTTTAAATTCTAAGCACTCAATTTGTAGAAGACTATGGATAACAGTGAAAACCCCAAAGCCATATGGAGTCCACACATGGACTAAATCTCCATGGAATTCCCTAGGTGCATTGACATAAGATATTAACAATCTTTCCCTAGAGTGCAAGTGTAGATTACTGAAGAAACAATTATTCGGGTAAAGTTTAACACCTTACCATATGATTTGAGGGGGGATAAAACCACTCACTGCCATTAAGTGAATTTTGACTCATAACAATTCTTATAAAACCCTGTGAGTTTCCAAGACTGTAATTCTTTACTGGAGTATAAAAATTCATCTTTCTCCCTTGGAACCACTGGTGGCCTCCAACTGCTGATTTTGTGGTTAACAGCACAACATATAACCATTACACCACCAATAATTCTGCTATCAACAAGATGGATTGACATAACGATGGAAATAATAGTCTCAGGCATAGGGACAATGGTGAGGATGGTGCAGGAAAGGGAAGTGCTTCCTTTTGCTTTGCACGTGATCTCTGTGGGTTAGAAGCAATGGAAAGACAGACATCTACTAACACCAAGCAATTGGTTTTCCTTTTAACTCATGTTTACCTTGTTCAAGACTTCACTACATTCTGCTATCTTTTGCATTGAGATTTCTCTGGTGTCTTTTCTCTTGTAACTGCCATTTGTTGTTTGGGTGTTTTACTTGAATGAAATTCTCTTTATGAAACGCAGGATACACACATTATAGAAAGAAACTGGATTAATAGTTTCTTAGAGTTATGATTAAGGAGGTTGTATGGAAATTGATTCAAGAAAAAATAATTTTTTCTAAAAATTGACAGGCTTGAAAAATACACAACTTTTTTAATATACCTAAATATTCAGTTGTATGATGCATTAATTATATGTTGTGTTAGTCTGGGATGATGAGAGATGCAAATTCATAGATAATCTTATGTATATAAGAAAGAGTTTTAAATAAAGATTAATTGTATATTAAGAAAACATCCCATTCCTCTCCAGATCAATTCCATTAGGTTGATATTAGCCCATATGTATGATATCTGTCTATAAATTCTATTTCAGACTCAAGAAATTCATGCAATGACTTCAGATGTAGGAAGATGAGAGGCCAATGAATAGAAAGTCTTGTGGATCCAGTGGCAGTGGAAGCATCCATGTGGCTCCTCCAGCTCCAGGAGTGATTCCGTCAGCATAGCTTCATGTGACTTGTCAACAGAAATGTCTCAAAGAGAAAGTATGTGTTCCGGCTCCAGGGACACACACTCTTCTGTTACAAGAGTAATAGAATCCTCAGGAGATGTCCATGTTGACAGGCTAGACTTCACCCCCTCACTCAAGTTGACAGAACATATGTAACTGTCACATATGTCAATAATTATTTATTTTAAATCTAAAATACAGTTTCTTATATTATTACCCCATCATAAAATTCACTTCCACAGAGTGAATTGTAATATGCTGAATAAATAAAATGAAAGATATAACCATTCCTGGTTTTTTTTCAATGATTTTATTGGGGGCTCTTACAGCTCTCATAACATTCAATGCATTATTTGCATGAAGCATATTTGTACACATGTCACCATATTCATTTCTAAATATTTTCTACTTGAGCCCTTGGTATAAGCTCCTCTTTCCCCCTTCTTTTAAAAATAAATCATTTTATTGGGGGCTCATACAACTCTGATCATGATGCATACATACATCTATTATATTCAGGCCACATTGGCATACTTGTTGCTATCATCACTCTCGAAATATTCTCACTACACTCAGGACCCCAGTACCAGCTCCCCATATTTCCTCTCCCTTCCCTACCGCTCCTCCATGAACCCCTAATAATTTACAAATAATTATTACTTTTTCATATCATACACTGTCCAATGAGGCCCTTCACTCACTTCACTGTTGTCCAGACTCCAGAGAGGAGGTTATATATAGATCCCTGAAATTGGTTCCCCCTTTCTTTTCCACCATCCTTCCATGCTCCCAGTATCACTACTACTCCCATCCTGAGGGATCATTTATGCTAAATTCCCCAGGTTTCTGACTCCGGTGTACATCCTCTGGTCTAGCTGGATTTGTCTGGTAGAATTGGGATCATGAGAGTGGGTGGGAGGAAGCATTTGAGAACTAGAGGAAAGTTTCATATTTCACTGTTACTACACTGTACCTTGACTGGCTCATTTCCTCTCTGCAACCCCTCTGTAAAAGAATATAGCTTCACCTATTGATGGGTTTTGTGTGCCCAATCTATACTCTCTCTCATTTATAATGATAGAACTTTTAGTTCTTTGATGCCTAATTCCGGATCCCTTGGACACCTCGTGGTCACATAGGCTGCCGTACTTCTTCCATGTGTGCTTTGTTGCTTCTGAGCTGGATGGCTGCTTGTTTACTCAAGCCTTTAAGACCCCAGATTCTTTGTCTTTTGATAACTGGGCACCAACAGCATTCTTCACCACATTTCCTTGTGTACATATTTGTCACCAGTGATCATATCAAGAAAGTGAGCATGCAATGTCCTGATTTTAAACCATTCAGTTATCCCTTTGATTGTTCAGCAGGTTGTCTCTTGTATTATGACCACGTTTCACACAAACACACCGAAAGTGCTCTATCATTATATACCATCACAATATTATCAATTGTTTGTCATATACCTCACATGCTATCATACCTCACATACACCTTATCTTTGCATGGTTAGCAAAACTGAAGTAGAGGTCTTTCTGGGTTCCTCGTCTTTCAATAGAGAAGTGTCATCAGGGATAATATACCTGATTCTACATGCTGTTCTGTATACAGCTTGAGTTTGGGTCAGACTGTTGTAGTATTGTTATAAACCTTGCCAATTATCTTCAGCAAAATATTACTTGCCTGTGGTTTTGATAATTTTTGATAATTTCCATATTCCATTTGGTCCACCTATCTTTGAACAGAGCAAAAATATGAATATTTTCCAGGTGATTGGTCAGGTAATTATCTTCCAGACATCTTGACATATCCTAGTGAATAATTCCAGCATGAATCCGTTTCTTCAAACATTTCATTGTCTGTTCTGTCAATCCCCAAAGCCTTGCTTTTGCTGATGCCAACAGGGAAACCTGGAATTAATTCAACAACACATTGGTTCTTGATCATACATGCTCTCTTGATGGTGGAATTTTAGTACTGAGACTCTGTACTAGTTCCATTTGTTTATATGCTTCTGCAGCATTCTATATTTTTCCCTTAGAACCATTAAACATTCCCACAAAAGACTTGTATTTTTTGTTTAGTTATTTCTACTTGAGATATTCTGAGTGTGTTCTTCTTTTGGGCTTTTGTATACCAGTGTTTACATGTCATTATAATACTTTCTTAAATTATTATGTTTTTCTTTTAAAAATATTTTTGTTGGGAGTTCATACAACTCTTATCACAATCCATCCATACATCCATTCTGTTTAGCACAGTTGTACATTTGTTGCCATCATCATTCTCAAAGCATTTGTTTTCTACTTGAGCCCTTGGTATCAGCTCTTCACTTTTCCTCTTTGTCCCAATCCCCATAAAAACCCTCGATAATTTATAAATTATTATTATTTTGTTGTGTTTTACACTGTCTGACGTCTCTCTTCACCCACTTTTCTGTTGTCCATTTCCCAGAGAGGGGATTATATGTAGATCTTTGTAATTGACTTCCCCTTTCTACCCACTTTCCTTCTATCTTCTCTGTATTGCCATTCACACCACTGGTCCTGAGGGGTTCATCTGTCCTGGATTCCCTGTTTTTCCAGTTCCTATGTGTACCAGTGTATATCCTTTGGCCCAGCTGGAGTTGCTAGGTAGAATTTGGATCATGATAATGGAGAGGAGGAAGCACTTAAGAACTAGAGGAAAGTTGTATGTTTCATCTTTGCTATACTGTACCTTGACTGACTCGTCTCCTCCCCATGAACCTTCTGTAAGGGGATGTCCAGTTGCCCATGATAAGAAATCATATTATTCTTTGATGTCTGTGGCAGTCATGTGCTTATGTTAATTTTATGATTGAAATGTAGGGGTGGAGTCTGGACTGTTAACCTGGAGTTAGCCATTGAGTAGCTGATGAGGCTTCTGTGTGGGCATGGCTTTCACCTGAGCCTCCTTGGAAATCTCACGATATTTCCCTCGTGAAGATGAGAAGCTATCTTCCCCAGTTGTTGGGAGTTAGTTTCAGAGATGATTAATCACAAGCAACACAGAATGGTGGTGTCTGGGAGGTTGGAGTAGCTGGTGGAGAAACCACACGGCTTTGCCCTGATGGAGTCGGACCGCTGACGCTGGGGTAGACACATGGAGGCCTTTTCCAGTGATGAGTTGCTTCTGCCACCACGGCATGCTGTTGATGGACCCTGAGGCCTGGAAGCAAGGAGCCATGTGGAGACCCCTGTCGGTGCCGGGACTTTGTAGCCACTGACCTGTGACTTTGTGAGTCAGAAGGAGACTTTATGGATTGATAGACATATAGAACTTTATGGGCATATAAGTTAATATCTGACTTGTGACTTTGATCTGAACTGGGCTGGGATGTTTTCTCAATGTCCTGTTCCCCTTGAAAATAAACCCATTCCTTATATCCATATGTGTGGCTTTGAAATTTTTTCCTCTAGTCTACCCGCACTAACACATTGTCTAATACCTGATCCCTTTTACACCTTGTGATCACAAAGACTGGTGTGCTTTGTCCATGTGGGCTTTGTTGCTTCTCATTAGATGTCTACTTGTTTATCTTCAAGCCTTTAAGACCCCAGACACTATGTCTTTGGATAGCCTGTTACCATCCGCTTTCTTTATCACATTTGCTTGTGCACCCTCTTTGTCTTCAGCAATCATGTAGGGCAGGTGAGAATCATGGAATGCCAGTGTAATAGAACAGCATCTTCTTGCACTGAGGGATACTTGAGGTCCAATATCTATCTGCTACCTTAATACTAAATCTATAAATTTATACACATAGATCTACTTACCCATCATCATAGAGAAATATATTTATATATGTAGCTGCCTGTATTTAGACTTCTAAGCCTTTGGACTCCTAGTTCTTTCCTGTATTTCCTTTTACTTTCCTCTTGTCCCTGTATCATGCCCAGCCTTCACATGGGTTTCAGTAATTCCTCTTGATTACATTGCCCTGGATCAAGCCCTGTCATTTTTGGGGGGCCTCTTACAACGCATGACATTGCATGCATCAGTTGGATCAGGCACATTTGTACATTTGTTGCCATTATCATTTCCAAAACATTTTCTACTAGAGGCCATGGTATAAGCTTCCTCTGAAACTTTCTGTCCATTGCTTTTATTGCATTGTTTCTTTCATTTTCATTAGCTATTTTATATTAAAAAATTAGAGTCTTTCTGACATCAACTTGGTCCCCCTCCCCCTTTTTTCCTTTTGTCTTTTTGCATAATTTTCTGCTCCCTTAATATCTGATATTCTTTATTTCATCCCACAATTGGTCTTGTCTTCAGTCATCCATGTTCAATGTGCCAAATCTGTCCTTTATATGATCTATATACTCGAGTGGAATATTGTCAGGATTGTCTTCTGGCTCTCATGGGCTGGTTCTGATTTGTCCAAAGAACTTGAACTATTCCATTGTCTCTTCCCATATATATAATTAATTTGATAATTTTGCATTACATATAGTGAGGTCATCTACAAGGTTGCCATTTATGTTATTTTTTTAAAGTACTGGCATTACAGAAACTCATGACTTCTCAAATTTTGTCATATGAAGACCATTTAATTTCTGTCACCAAAGCCATATTTTCCAAGTGTTAATTCGCCCTCTATTTTAACTTTTTTTCCTTTTTCCAACATTTACATTCCAATTACCAGTTACCTATGCACCTCGATTATATGTTTGATCAATTTCACTTTTTTATATTTAAAATTTGATATTTTAGTTTTAATTTTAAACAGTTTTCAAAATGAAGAATTTGACTGAATTCCTCAAGGTCTTCATCATTGGCTTTCATGATTGCTGAGTATATTTGAATAAAAGTTGTATTAAGTGGTCTGTTTTATAGGTATATAGATATAATTATATAAAATACATTGCGTTTCCAGATAGATCTATAAAGATTCTTTTTGGTGATGAATGTGACACCATGCTTTTTGGATTTGTCATTAGTAGTATAGTAAATCTTATGATTGCTTGACTTAACTTACAGTATGAGTCCATTTCACTTTATGAATGCCTAAGATATTAATTTTAAGCATAATTTTCATTTTCATAAGTCCCGGTGTACCTAGAATCATAATTTATGCATTCCATGTTCCACATATTAATGAATGTTTACAATTGTTTCTTCTGATTTTGAGTCATGTCACAACTACAAATGAAAGTCTCAAAAACTTTACCCAATGTATGTCTTTAAACTTGACTGTACTTGGAGGAAGGAGTTATATTTTACCCTATGTGCCTCATCTTCTGGCACTACAGAAGCTGATATTCATAAGATTTTAATGGTTTATTCTTCAGAATTCAACCACCTCTTTCTTCGCACAAAATCACAGTCTATACACTCAGCTGAAACCTATTTACTCCGGTGACCATGCTGACACTTGAAATACTGTTTGGATAGCTTCCAGCCAAGTAGTATGCAAGTTACCACAATATTACAAGTAAATAACAGATGAAGAGTAGAAATACATGTAGTAATGACATCCATTACATTGTCAACAGTGGTGTTTTATCCATGGCACTTATGTATGTTTAAATAGCCTGTGGTTTCTAACCTTGTGCTTAAATAAATTTCACTTTTGAGATTTTGGGAATTATTTGTTCACCTGAAGAGCCTGAGCAATATAGAGTTACATATGCTTTAAAGCAAAAATAGAGACGATATAGGTAATTGGTTTAATTTATATGTCCCAATTTGAGTTATGTATAAGTAACCATTATATTTACTTGGCCATAAACTAGCAACTGCAATTTTTTGTAAGTAAACTCCCAGTTTACAATTCTGATGCTAGAACAACTTCCTCAATGGTTTCAAATTTTTTTTAAAAATTAGGATGCCAACTTATGGTTGAAATGGTATTTGTAGCTTAATAAACACATTTGCTATTTTAATAGGTGACATATTGTTGGCTTTTTGCAATGGTTTGAAATATATTTTTAGAAAGGCATTGTTTTGAAAGAATTAATGTATCCATTATTAAAGTGTTATTTTGAGAATTTAAGAGAATCTGGTCTAATGACAATTTAAACAAATTCTTGTTCTAATAACATTCAACTATTGAAGATATCATCCCTGAATGGGATTACCTATTTTAGTAAAAATAGCTCCCTGATTCTTGATTTTCATTGATTTTGAATTGGGATTACTCTCTGCTTTTAGTCCTTTGCATTTGCACGTTTGTTCAAACTGCTTTCTCCATTTGGAAAGTCCTCCCTCCATATCTATGTCTACTTATATTCCAGACATCATATGCGTTTCAGCTTAATTATCGTATGTCTAACGTGTATCAGTTTACTGCCCTACCTTTTCAGGAAATATATGTATTCATAGGCTTACTCTTTCTCAGGAAGAATTTGTACTGCAGTCCATAGTTATGTTTCATTCCAGGATGCTCCTCCAGCTAATGCATTTGAAATCTCACATAATAATACAAATCAACTAAATATTTGTGAATGGGTCTTGGAAAGGAGGAGAATACTAGAAAGATACTAAACACCGAAGGTGATTTCATATTCCATTCATCGACTATTTGCAATTCCTCAGTCATAGCACATTGCATTGGACACCAATACCCAGAATGAGCATGAATCCATACACCATGCTTTACCAATCGGCCCTCAGACTTCAAGATCTCAGCATCAAATAAAGTCACTAAACATTATCTCTACACACACGTGCATACTTGCTTTTGTGTTTTACCAATAAGCAAAGAGTCATTCCAACTTTGAATGGGAAGCTATGTCAATATGATTTCGTGAAAAACTTTTAACAAGTGTCTTCTTAAAATAATGTAGTAGGAAATATTTAATCTATACAATTTCCACTACTCACTATATATCCTAAACTTCACCTTCAATATGACTGTACTGTATCTTATTATAAATATTTTGTATGGTTGTGTCCTTTGTTAGGTCACGACAGTCAAGTGGGGTAATATTTATTTTCATATTCTTCTTGTGTGTGTGTGTGTGTGTGTGTGTGTCTATAAGAAAGAGATTTATATACAGGAGTATTGGAACATTGAGAAAACATCTCAGCCAAGTCCAGTCCAAGGTCATAAATCTGATTTTAGCCCATATGTCCAATACAAATCTCTAAGTACTCTTCAGACTCATGAAGCGCATGCAATGACACCAGGACAATCACAGGCCAGTGGGTGCCGAGTCGTGTGTATCTAGTCGTGGTAGAAGCATCTTGGTGCTGGCAGGGATCTCTCCATAGCTTCTCTAGGTCTAGGTTTCTGGCTGCATCAGGGTATGTTCTTGTGGTTTCTCCTCAGGGATGATTCGCAGGGAGCCAGCCTGGTCAGTGGAGTGTCTCTTAGGAAGTGAACTGTGAGAGACAGTGTCTCCGCCTCCAAGAAGGAATTGCCACAGTTCCCAGAATTCTCAAAGGAGAAGGCCATGCACTCAGAGATCTCATGGGTTATCTCCAGATTGACAGGCTAGACTTCTCCCCTACAGACTTTTTTTTAATTAAAAATCATTTTATTAGGGCCTCATACATCGTTTTTCACAATGCATAAATAAACATACTATGGCAAGCACATGCACACGTCCGCTGTTGTATCATTCTCCAAACATCCACCCTTTCCCTGGAGCCCTTGGTATCGGCTTTTCCAACCCCTCCTCTCTTCCCCTGCTCTCCCTTCCCCACCAACCCTCAATGCTTTATAAATTACTATTGTTCTGTCATTAATATATCCGGTTACTCCACATATATCAACTGCATCTTCCTTTTCCTATTTTGCCTAGGGAGAGTCAAAAGAAGTGAATTTGTGTTTGGTATGTGGCTCTGGGATTTAATATTGCTTAGCACTTCCCAAATGCAATTTACTTTCAGTATGAAAACACTGTGATTTTACTAAATTTTGTCCTTTTTCCTGGTTGATTGAAAGAAGGAGCAGTGAGATACAGTAAAGTCTAGGATTACTTCAGGACGTTAGTTTGCAATTTAATTGTGATATGAGTAATGTCTCTAATTTCTGGATCTTTGTATCTATTGATCAGTGTGGGAAAATGCTATCTTACTGCTTGCTTCTAGCTAACTTTTACTGCTTTTTAAACTCAACTTAGTCCTACTATATCAAAAATACCACAAATGGATGACATGAAATAGCATACATTCCACACTTATTCCGGACTATAAATGTGTATTCAGGGTGCCAAATCTAGGGAAATCTTTTCTTTCTGTATTGACTCTTAGAGAAGGTCTTGGTCTCCTAGCATCCATGGACTTGATGTTCTTGGAGAATTCCCTATGTGGGAAGCACACCCTGTGTGGTGGTGCCTACCTACCCCCAGAATCTAGGAGGTTCTGAATGTAGGGACCCTGGTTCCAAAGGATGTGCATCACACCCAGCGCTTCTTTCATGGTGCTGTTGGACTTGTTCCCTCTCTGCTTCAAAGATGCTATTTGATGCAGTTGACCCTCCAGGGAAATGTCCCTTACATTGAATCAGTACTGTGGCCTGAGTAAGGGTGTTGCATCATTTCCTAGTCCTCTTATAAAATGATTGACTGATGACAACATGCCAAAACATAGAGAATGATTGCATTATTATACATGGCCAAACTACATCATTATATAACTGTCAAGTCTCTGGAAAGCATAGCTAAGTCAAGTGCACAGATTTGCAGGTAAGATAATTTAATTTATTTAATTAATATAAAACATCAGTCTATATTATTTATAAAACATTCTAATTTTTTTAGATGTGATAAAAGGTGTAACATAATCCAAATAATGATATGTGTATATTAACCTTTAATAGAGTCAAATACAATTCATTAAGTTATCCTAATATTACTTTCAATAGAAAATTATATGCTTGATCTTAATCATAAGCTGAGAAGTAGTCAACAGAAAATTTTAATTTGCTTAGTTTTATTCCCCCACTGGATTATAAATTAGCAACTGTCTATATCTTTTCAATTAAATTTCTGGGTTTAAAATTTTCTGTTCAATTATTGTGAAGGAAAAAAAAACCTGGTGGGAAAAGAAATCATTGTCTCTAACATGTTTCTAAAAAAAAAAAAAAAAGTTTAAGTACCCATAAGAGGATAGATGTTGAGAATTAAAGGATTAGATCAAGTTGCTATCAAAATGCCATGGCTAGATTGGATTTATGCAAAAATAAACAAGGTAAACATTATTATGGTTTAAATGATTTTTGTTTTCCTAGTTGTCAAGGAATGCTAAATTATTTAAAGATGCAAATCCTTTCATCTGAAATAAGCTGATAACATTAATCTATATTAGCATTTGCTCAAATATTAGATAAATTATTCAGGTATACAAGGAATATCATTCACCCTACACCCACCCCCCAGTATAATTCAGCTTCGGAGAATAATGAGGCTTTCTACTCCCTTAAAGATATACTCCCTTAAAGATATACAAATGAGAGGCAAATCTGATGAATTCTATAGCATTAATATGAATCAGGATTGACTCCAAGACAATGAAAGTATAAATTATCCTTTCTCTTGATATCTCTATTGACATAACAAACACAAATGAGGCAATTCTGCTCAGGCCTATAGGAATAATATGAGTCAGACTTGACTCCAAGGCAATGCATGGGTAAATTATCCTCTCTCCAGTTATTTATTTACATCACCTAAAATGACAGCTTTGATATTATCAAGGGATTCAAATCAAGTTCCCTTTCCACTTTCTCTGAGTTTGAGGTACATAAAGAAATCCAAATGGGGCAATATCAGGGAGATAGGGTGCATGGGATCAGGTTTCCCAATCAAATTATCTTAGGATGGTCCTTGCTCTCCTTAAAGGATGTGCAGACACATAATCATAATGAAGGAGGAAAACATAGTAGTGCAATGTTCCTCTCCTATTCACACCAGTTCTGTTTTCATTTTTCATAAAGCTTTTTCATAATATGTCCTTAGGGTTATTGTATGACCTTTGAGAAAATCCACCAAGATTACACCTATGGACTCCCTAAAATAACCACTTTAGCCTTCTGAGATGATCTACTTTGAATTTAATTGGACCAGCAAATATCCTCTGATGTCGCTATTTTGATTGACTTTTTTAAAGTACTCTAGTTTGACTAAGAACTCATTTATAGCAACCTACTTATCACAGGGATATGTTTAGGTAAATCTGATTTGTGTGAGATAACCTTGTGCATATATGGACTAGAAGTCTAGTAGTAATACCTTTTGGTTCACTTCAAAGGTAGCTAGAAGTGATTTCTAACTACTTTAAAGGGATAGCATTGATGATGTCAGAAGACAGATAGAGATGTTGTCCAGGATTTTTTCTTATGTGGATCCACAACCAATGCTCATGGAAGCAGCAGTCAAGAGATCAAAAGACAAATTGAATTAGGTAAATCTGGTGAATAAAACCTCTTTGGAGTAAAGCAAGGATGGTACTTTGAGGACTAAGGTGAGCCTGGCCCAAGCGATAGAATTCTCCATTGCTCATATGCTTGCAAAAGTTATACACTGGATAAGGAATACTGAAAAAGAATCATTATGCTGTGCTGGAGAAGAATATTGAAAGCACCATGTGGTAATTACATATTCTGGGGTCAATTTGAGAGGATTATGAGTGAAGGGATGGAGTCTGGCTTGTCAATCAAGATATAACCAATGAGGCCTCTGTGTGGGAGAATTATGGGAAATAATGAATTTCCTCCTTGGAGACAGGAAGAGACATTTTATTTTTCTGCTGACTTCCTGCAAGACCTCCCTGAGGAGAAGCCACATGGACATATCTTGATGCGGCCTTGGGAATTGCAGAAACCACAGCAAGACTTCTGCAAGCACTGAGATTCTTACACCACCCCGGGATCAAAATACTTTCTACCCACTGGCCTGTGTTCATCCTGCATTGAGCGTCATTGTTTGTGTTTCATGAATCTAAAGAGGACTTTATTGACCGGTATTAGATATATGGGGTATTTTCGAACTTATGGGCTTAGACTGGACTGGGTTGGGATATTTTCTTAATGTTCAATTGCAACTTTATACAAAACTCTCTTATACACATATGAGTTTCACTTGACTTGTTTCTCTAGTGTACCCAGTCTAACACAACTATGTGTGACCGAAAGGGCAAACTTGTCTGCCTGGAAAGAAGTACAGCTGGAAGACTCCTTAGAGTCATGGATCCCACAATATAGTCTTACATACTTTGGACACGTTGTTAGAAGAGACCAGTCCTGAAGAATAACATCATTCTTGATAAAGTGGAGGGGAAGCAGAAAAGAAGTAAACCCTTAAGGAGATAGGTTGGCATCATGGATGCAACAATGGGCTCAGACATGGTATGAGGAAGGTTAGGTGTGGGCAGTGTTTAGGTCAGTGTTTAGGTCAGTTGAGCATAGCAGGGTCTCTATGGGTTGAAACATCCTCAAAGGCACTTAACAACATCAACAACATTAAAATAATCTTTATGATAACTAATATGATTTTGCTTTGGGGGGGGTTAGGAGGACATCACTGCCCTCTGGAGGTCATGGAAACTACCCAACCTTGCTCCTGGAAAGCTGCTGCTGGATTTGAACCGCCAAACCTGTGAACCTGCAATCCCATACTCAACCACAACACCACCAGGGCTCAGCCCATGGTTTTACTTTTGATGTCTTTCCTTACTGATTATATGGCCAGACTTACAGAATTTGTCCTAATAAGCCTCCTCTTTCCAAATATACTCTTAGGGGATAGCACAGAAGATTGAAATATGAAGGCGAGAAGGAAAACAAAGGATAGAGCCTCTCTGAAAGTGGGTCACAAGCAAATGCGGTGTGTTAGTCCAGGTAGACTAGAGAAACAAATTTGTAAACACTCATATGGGTATAAGGGTAGGGTTTATATACAAAAAGAATGGAACTTTGAGAAATCATCCCAACCCAGTCCAGTTCAAAGTCATAAGTCCATTATTAGCGCATATGCCAGTCTATAAAGTCTCCTTCTAACTCACGAAGTCAATGACCAATGGGTGCAGTCCTAGTGCTGGGGGGGTCTCCCCATAGTGCCTAGCTTCCAGGGTTCAGGGTCCTTCACCAGCATCTGTGGTGGTAGAGGTAACTCAGTGCTGGCAGGGGTCTCCACATGGCTACTCCAGCTTCAGAGTTCTGGTTCCATCAGGGCAAAGCCATGTGGCTTCTCCTCCAGGTCCTTCAGCTCCTCAGGCGCTGCCATCTTGTCTTGTCCATAATTCTTCGTCTCTGAGACTAACTCCCCTCAACTGGGGAGATAGCTTCTCATCTCCATGAGGGAAATATCGTGAGATTTCCCAGAAGTCTCAGGAGAAAGCCATGCCCACATGGAGGCCTCATTGGCTACTCAATGGCCATCTCAAGATTAACAGGCTAGACTCCACCCCTACATCTCAATCATGAAATTAGCATAAGCACAAGACTGCCACATGTGGCGAAGAAAGCTGATGTTGCCCAGCTATCAAAAGATATGGTGTTTGGGGCCTTAAAGACTTGAAGATAAACAAGCAGTCATCTAGCTGAGAAGCAACAAAGCCCACATGGTAGAAGCACTGCAGCCTGTGCGATCACGAGGTGTTGAGGGGATCAGACATCAAAACACAAAAAATTTTATCATTGTGTATGAGGGGGAGTGCAGAGTGAGAACCTAAAACCTATCTGTAGGCAACTGGACATCCCCACACAGAAGCCTCTCTGGGAGGACATGAGCCAGTCAGGGAGCAGTGTAGCAACAATAAAACATACAATGCTCCTCTAGTACTTAAATGTTTCTTCCTCCACTCACCTCACTCTCATATTTCCAATTCTACTTTAAAACCTGGATGTACACTGGTATAGATAGGAACCAGGAACACAGGGAATCCAAGACAGAAGAACCCCTCAGAACCTGTGTGAGAAGGGCGATAATCAGAGGGTGGAGCAAAGGTGAGGTAGAAAGAGAGAACAGATTGCAAGTGTCTACATACAAACCCTTTCCTGGGGGAGAGACACTGGAGAAGTAGGTGAAGAGAGGCATCAGTCATAAGACATCAGACATGTGTAATATATGACAAAATAATAATAATAATAATAAATAATAATATATAAACTATCAAGGATTCAAGCGGGAGGGGGTAGCAGGAGGGTGGGGAAAAATGAGGAGAAGATACCAGTGATGCAAATAGAAGGCAAGTGTTTTGAGAATGATGAGGGAAACAAATGTACAAAAGTCTTTGACACAATAGATGCATGGGTGGATTGTGATAAGAGCTGTATGAGCCCCCAAGAAGATAAACAAATAATCACTTATTTATACGTTGAGATGTATCAAAATAAAATTTTAGAACACATGAAGAATATTCTCTAAATATTTTTAAACTCTTTGAAATATATTTCAACTGGGTAGGGAGGAACTTTTAGCTACAATAATATTTAGATTGTTTGTGTTGGTATGAATCCAATCTGGTCATGGCACTCATATAGCAACTTGATGCAACTCTTTAATTCTCATTTTCTGGTGTGTGGTGGGTACTTAAACACTTATTTATACTTTAGAAATGTATTTCCCAGAGGAATTTACAGGCATGTTTGTAAATATTGCAGATTTAGTTCCAGATTAATGGAATAAAGCAAGTCCAGGATGTTTTATTTCCCTGGTGTGTATAAAAGCTATGTTTGCACAATAGCATAAACTAGGAAATGAATCCTTGCTGATTGATATGTTAAGTGCTGGTTGCTGACCCAGACGTTGGAACTTATAAGCACTTTGGGAGAAAATAAGGCAATCTTCTTCTCAAAAGATATATAGTTGGAATTGACTTGATAGCAGTGGGCTTTCTTTTGGTTTGGTCATCTATTAGTTATGCAATAATATTACTAAAATGTTTGGAATATTCTGAAAATTACCAAAAGGTAACACATATATAGATAGCAGCTGCTGTTAGAAAAGTGCAACCGAAAATTTGTTTGATTCATATTTGCCGCAAAACTTCAATTTGTAAAATATGCAGTATACACAAAGTGCAAAAACCAAACAAAATCTCCAGGAGTATAATACAATCTGATAGGCGTGCAGTGGCTGAGTGTGAAGGGATACACCTTTTGAAAAGGAATACATTATTTCTTCAAATAAGTCATTTCTTTGTTATATTTCAAAGTTGTGGTGAGAGACCAAAGAAATCTCACTGTACATTGATAACTGCTACAGTCTGCAGGTTTGTAATACCTGTAATATTGGCTTGCTGGAGAGAAAACACTAGATGCTTTGGGCTGATTGTTGCACTATAAAGGAGCTCTGGTGGCACTAAGTCCAACATTCAAAACTGCTGGTAGTAGAAAGGTTAGGATACCTACTCTCCCCTGGCACTGGAACATTTTCAGTAAGCCCCACCTGTAGAAGGAGAACTCTCTCAATGGTCAAAGACAATAGTCCAGTATTTATGCTGCCCTTTCTGCCTGGAAAACCCACAGGGACAATTCTATGGTCAGAGAATCTCTTCAGGTTAGAATGGAGTTAATGGCACTGAGAGTTTTTGTGTCCTTGGTTCTAGTTCACTCACACATGTAGCTACACATTTGCAAGGGTGAAAGAGGTCAAGATATCGAAGTCTATTTACAGGTTAAAGTTTTAAGCTGCTCATTCATTGGTACAGAGAGTTGTTCAACATTTACAAACACTACTTACCCTCTGCCATTTGTATTTGTATCTTATGAGATATGGAAAGAACTGGGAGAATTGGCAAGGCACTTAAAAGGACAATGAGAATTCCCTGCTACCACATTAAGTTTGAGAGATGGAAGGAAGCATTTTTTTAAAAGCTTAAGAAGTCTTATGATTAAAAATGAGTCAAGATTGGAAGGCATAGTACTTTCTCGGTCTCTCTTACCCCCAGTGGTAGAAATAAAAGTGTCATTGGGCCAGATATCAAGCTCACAGCAAATCAAAGCTCCACACTTTTTTGGAATTTTCATTTTGTTGGGAATGTTGCCTCCATAGTTCAGATAAAAATACTGAAGATTAGAGGTAATTGTTTGGAATTATATTACTTTATTTGATAAAATGGACCATATTCTCTAAATCTTTGGAGAAATCAATGCAATCTCACTACAGCACATACTATAGACTCTTATGGCATTGAGAATTATCAAGAAATGAATTCAAAGTGGGTGAAAGGACACAGCAGTCAGTGTAATCTATGAAAAATAATAGTTTATAAATTATAAGGACTTCATGGTGGAGGAAGGGGAAGATGAGCTAATAGCAAGGGCTCAAATAGAAAGCAAAAGTTTTGAAAATGGTGATGGGAACATATTGACAATTGTGCTTGAGACAATGGATGGGTGGATGGATGGATGGATGGATGGTGCTAAGAGCTGCAAATGCCTCCAATAAAATGATTGGGAAAAATGAACTCAAACAAAAAAATCTACCTGGAGGTGTATATGCTGCTATTCTTTAATGATTTTAGGTTGGTGGAATTTCTCACCTAAAGAGAAAGTAGTAAAACGATACCACAAGAGAAAATATTAACATAAAGTAGTTAGAGATTACAAAATTAAAGAACAGAATACATAAAATATCAATGGAAGATATTTGAAATAATTTTTCTAATAAGTAGTGAAGAGATTGGCCCTGTGGTGAAGACAGACTATGTAGGATTACAACCAAAGTGTATAAGATGTAAACAAACAAAGTAAACATTCTCAGAAAGGAGTTCAAATTGAGAGAGACTAACTATCCTAGAAGACATTTTCCATCAAGTTGATTCTGACTTATGGTGACCCCCCTGCTCCTAGTGCAAAGTAGAAATGTATTTCAAAGGTCTTTCAAGGATGTAACAGATCACCTTGATTCTCTTCTGACCTGCCTCAGGGTGGCTTGGTGTTACCAACCTGTCAGTTATGCTATAGTGGAGCACTGTAAGCATCCCCCAACATTTCTTATGAAATAAAAACAATCAGAAAGCAACAATTTTGTAGTCATCCTGTAGATTTAGACGTAGTGACTGATCCTAAGTACAATATCCTAAGAGGAGTGAGTGTCCTATATCTGTAATTTAAGAAATAGGAACTCATTCACTCTGGCTTGTTAATATTGGCCACAAGATGCTGAGAGTAAAAACATTGCAGTGAGGATGTAGAAAGTAGAGTCAGGTCATGCTTGGAACAACACATGCCAAATGGTTTGACAGTGCTTTTTTTTTCCTGAAAGGAGCTGAGACAATCCAAGAATGGAAGAAGTAGCATAAGATTTTGTGATCAAACATCCCACTTAGCTTTATTAATAACCTTCCAGAGGATAAAAATTTATGCGTTTCCATATCACCTTATAAAATAGACATACTCCTTACAGAGCTGATAGGAACTCCTTTCAAATGTACAAAGGCCTATTAGATTTCTGATCTCAACTTGGGGAAATGGAATCGCACTGTGCCAGTAAAATAGCACTGAGCCCTAGAATCACCAACAATTTGTACCAAGGCATTTTGTCAAATAACCCCCTTCATTTTCATTTTCATTAGGTTTAAGAATTGTTGCCAGAGGAAAAGTGGAAGATGGGATCCCTTGAAATAAGGCAGTGATTTTTACATTTTAGGGTATATTGAAACCACCTGCAGAGCTTACTGACACAAAGATTTCTGTACTCTGCTTACAATTCCATTTTTGGTTCAGGCAGCCTGAGATGTGGTCAGACATCATCCATTTTTTTTTGTTGTTTTGCACACATGGATTTGGTGATGCGAACCACGACAACGGGTCATACAGAATTTTTATTACAGATTTATATGTTTTTTTTCCCTTAAATGTCATGTTCAGACCTTGTACTTGAGTTACCTATAAGGGAAATAGAGATTCACAGACCAATGTTGAGATATGTAGTGTGGTAGTCACCTAATCTAGTGTCAATTTGGGGATTAAGAACATAGGAGTTAAGTCTAGTCTGTCAATCTGGAGATTGCTAATGAGATTCCTGTGTGGGCATTCCCTGAGAATTCAGGGAAACCCAGCTGAATTTCCCTCTTGTTGGTGAGAGAATCACTCCTCTGTCCCTTGGAGACGCTCTACTGACAAGACACATGGCAGCACGCTGATAGATCCTGAGCCAGGGAAAATGGAGGAGCCACAAGGAAACCCCTGCTAGTGCTGAGATGGCATCTACCACCACAGGATACACAAGATTCCACACCACTGGCCTGTGATTGTCCAGGTATCATTGCATGTGCTTTGGGAGTCTGAAGAGAACTTTATTAGATTGCATTTGGACATTTGGGCTAATAGCCTTATGACTTTGGATTGGACTGGGTTGGGATGTTTTCTTAATGTATAGTTGCTCTTCTACATAAAATTATTTCTCATATACATATGCATTTGTTTCTCTAGTCTACCTGGACTAATACATGTGTTTCTCTAGTCTACCTGGACTAATACATGTGGGTAATCTGGCAGCTAGGTGCATCAAGGCCTGGCTATTCAGGTAGCATCACTTAAGACAGTTTGTCTAATGACAAATTGATGTTTCATATATAAATATAAAAAGCTACCTAATTTTCTTAGGATATAATTGAAATGGTATTTTTATTACTGCTTAGTTTCACCAGCACTCTGCAAAGAAAGAAGTGGAGAAGATGAAAAGACAAAAGTTTCTGGCTTTAATCATGGACCCTTCAGGCTATCCAGAGTCCAGGCAGCCCATTTGGTTGAGGGCAGGCAGGAAACTTTTGCATTTGTAGTTTACTTGACTTTTTCGAAATGTGCTCCCCTTCTCTCCACTTCCTTTTCCTCTCTTCCCCCGCCTTTTGCCTAGCCTTTTGTTTTCTTCTTATTTTCATGTTTTCTTACTTCCTTACTCTTTGTTTCTTATACCTACAAATAAGTAAATAACACAAGCAGGTCATTGTAGGATGAATGTATACATCTTTAAAAATATATGATCCTATTTTAAATAAAGGAACATATCTATGATGTGCATTTTCCAAATATGCCTGTAAGAATGTACACTTTAAAAGTAAGCACTTGACCTGCTAATTCAGAAACATTTGCTCTTTTTTTGCATTCCACTGGGAGTACATAAAAAAAATCCTCTTCTAAGTAGATAACCATTTAGCTTCTGACATGAAGTAGCTAATAACTATCTCTTCCCTTTCAGAAGAATGAAATCACTGTTGAAGGCCTAGTTAATTTTTAATGTGCTTTCTCCAAAAGTTAGACTAACTTTTAAAAACTCAAGTCAGAAACTAAAATGGATGTTATCCCATGGACGTAAGACATCAATTGAAATGTGTTTTTTTTCTTCAAGGTGATTGATGTAATTTTCTATTAAAGTGACCTTTGCTAGAAATGTTTTCCCTGTAATGATTTCCTGTCCTTTTGGCTCAGCAGCCAGAACAGAAAAACTGGCATAAGCCTGTTTCAACTACTTTATGTGGAAATAGGAAGAGAAATCAACTCTGATGGGAGCACAGCTGAGGCTGAGGTACCTTGTTGATCACTGATCCCAAACCAGTCTGCCAGTTCCCAACACCAGAGCCCTCTTTGATGATCGGGCAACTTACTACCCTGGGAATAGGGGCTGACATTTTAACGAAATGCCCTCTCTCTTATACATCGCGAGGGACCGATGATGAGGATCTGAATCCTTTGATGAGGAGCTAGATGCACTATCACAAATTGTACTAGGTGTTGTTGCACATGCTATGATCCATCTGTGAGTCAGGAAGGACTCAGGACAGCCACATGCGCAAGAGAAGAAAATGCTGCCTGGTTTTGTACCATCCGATGATTTGTTATTGATGAGATTATTGTGATTTATAGCGTTTTCAATTGCTAAGTGTTTGGAAGTAACATGCCACATCTTTTCCCCTGGTAGGAACTCTTGCTGAAATCTGTTCAGCTTCATAGCAGCATGCAAACCTCCCTTGACATGCATGCAGTGGTTTTTCAAGTGGTGCCCAAAACAAACTTGAATCTCCTGCATAGAAGGCAAGAATTCTAGTATTAACCCACCCCTGTTTCCAATGATCAGATGTTGGCCACAAACATGTATGCCATTTGGAAAATGTGTTAATCTAATAAGTGGGAAAGAGGAGACAGAGTAAGATAGATAAGAGCAGTGTGCAAGACTAGCTATGTATACAATTTGAAATAGTTTGGATGAAATTGAGTAGATGGATTAGGAATCATGATACATCCGTGTGTGTGTGTGTGTGTGTGTGTGTGTGTTTCATAAGATGAAAGTCAGTTCTTTCTCCTTCTCTAGAGAAAACCATTCTTGGTTGAATATTTTCTTTCTTAGCCTCTTATTCCTGTTGCCTTCTCTTCCACATCATATTCCATCTCCTGCCTATGATAGAATAAAAGCTCTAATAAAAATTCACAGTATATTATTAATTACACCTCAGAATCAGTGATTCAATCTTTTTGCTAATCTACAAATCATACTATTTTTGACCATGTCTTTGGTACCATTGGATTGCACACACTGGAAAACAAGAGAATTCATTTGTTTTTAAGACTGAGTTAAATTTTAGCTCTAAATAAGGTTTGTTTCATCTAGCAAGTAAGCCTATGTTGCTGTTGTTTTCTAAAACAAGAGGCAGAGTACATTCCACGTTAGTCTCTACTAATTGGAAGTGGCTGTGACATAAAAACTTTAAGCTATCAGGTTTTATTTTTTATTATTTTTCTAGGAGATGAACTGGAAGTAGTAAATGGGACCAAATGATAAGACCTGCTTTTAAGTCATAACATATGGTAAGTCGTTTTTTATGATTTATAAATTATATTATGTTCCATTACTCAAATAAAAAATCTATGAGTAGACTTACTTGGAAGCATTATGATATTCTTTTTTTAATGCGTCATGCTTGATCAACAAAAGCAACTCTACTGCTCAACACACATACATGTATGCATATAAATCTGTTCCCATCATTTCCTTAGGGACAAGAGATATTAATAGTGAATACAAAATAGTATGTGATTCTTTTCATTTGAACTTATACTTTAATTCATTGAAAGGATTTCAGTTAGTCTAAACATTATGAACTTTGCTCAGCACACCAGTCTTCTTGAAAATATTGATCTTTGCTATTTAAATATCGATCCTATGTAAACTTGAATTTGTTGAGATAGAGAGTAATGAGGGTAAGATGTACAATGAGCTTAGTATTTGTACAAAGAATGATTTCAGGGAAAGATAGATTGTTTCTTTTTATTAAATACATTGAATCTACAGGTTTTTAATACAAAATTCCACCCAAACTGATTTAGGCCAAGTGAATTAATTTCAAATATCTCTAGAACTAAAAGAAAAGAAAAGCCACAATTTTGTCGCAAAGGGTACAAGGATTTGGGGATTGCATATGTGTGCATCTTGTGAGGTGTCACCGATTCAGTTCTGATCCATAAAAACCTTCCACACAACAGAAAGAAACAAAGGCCCCATTCCCGAGTCACCTCCCAATGTTTCCCCTGCTTGAGCCCACTGGCAGAGCCCAGTGTCAGTCCGTTTTCTTTTTTTTTAAATATAGATTTTATTGGGGGACCTTACAGCTCTTATAATATTCAATACATCATTTGTATTAAGCATATTTGTACACATGTTGCCACATTAATTTCAAAACATTTTCTACTTGAATCCCCAGCATAGGCTCCTCTTTCCCCCTTTCTTCTTGGTGTTTTTTTTTTTAATTTCAGTTCCCCATATTTCACCACCCCTCTCTCCTCCCCCATGAACCCCTAATAATTTACAAATTGCTATTACCTCTTCATATCGTAAACTGTCCAATGTGTCACCTCACCCCCCATTGTCTGCATCCACCCCAGAGAGGAGGTCACATGTATATCCCAGAAATTAGTTCTTCCTTTCTACTCCACCATCCCTCCACCCTCCCAGTATCACCACTCTCCCCACTAGTCCCAAGGGATCATCTGTGCTGAATTCCCCGTGTTTCTGACTCCAGTGTACATCCCTTGGTCTAGCTGAAACTGTCTGGTAGAATTGGGATCATGGTAGTGGATGGGAGGGAGCATTTGATAACCAGAGGAAATTTGCACATTTCATTGTTACTACGCTGTACCTTGACTGGCTCATCTTCGCTTTCTTAAGGGCCTTCTTCTGCTATGTTGCTGCTCCAGTTTATTAAGCCCGAGGTACTTCTCCAGGGACTGATCTCTCTTCACAATTTATTATGTATTCCAGAAATAGTCTGGATGATGCAAGAAGAATTAAAGAAGAACAAAAGTAGACATGAGGAACTGTTCTCGAGACTGTATATTTGAATTCAATTTTCCCTGGGTACCTACATATCTATACACATGTCTGAAGAGATGTTATATGATGCTAGGCAAGGCTTCTTCTTCCTTCTTCTTGTTCTTGTTCCTTTTCTTGTTCTTTTTCTTGTCTTTTTTCTTCTTTTTTTCTTCCCAGGGATGTGTTTCTGTCAAAACCACATCTTTCATCTTAGATAGAAACTGAAGCGAGGAAGGCATATCTCCATTTAGCCAGACTGACTTGCTTGCCTCGCTAAGAACAGCTGTGATTATTTCAATTCTTATTTTATTTTTACTTTAACTGCCTATAGTAGTTCTTCAAGCACTATTTGGAAGTGAGGTTGCTGCTCTCAGAATTTCTTTTCTACCTAAAGTAATTCTCAAGAAATAATCAATTTTGATTCAAAAATTTTAGCAGCATGTTAAAGATTCATATTTAAGCAAAGAGTTTATATAAGAAAATTTCATACCTGTGATTTTATTTGTTATATATTCTTTTTTCCTCCTAGAAAACTCATTTGTATATTTTTGGAATATTCTATCTTCCATTATTTAGATTATATTATTACATGATTTATTGAAAACTTAGTTCCTACCATGCATAAAACTTTATTTTTAAATAGATATATAGAAACTAAAGCTACAAATTGGTATATTTGATATATTTTTTCAGAGATTAAACTTACATAATAAGAATTTAAATAACTTCATATTATACTTTATGGAATCATTTTCATTGGAAATATGTTATACCACCTCTGACAACATATTTAAATAAGAGATCTATCTTCTCCACAGATATACTGCATAATCAGACTAAAGATCTTAGTCTATAGTCCTACTGTCTACTAATCGTGAAAAACATATATTAGAACTGAAAACTTGTTTGTTCACAGATCCAAGTGAGAAAAACTGCCACGTGAGGAAGATTATCCTTGCACAACTCACTCTGCCAAAGAAGACATATTACCAAAACACCAAAATTGCAAGTGGAGAACATGCTAAACTATCCTATTCATGCTGATGTATGAGCCAATTTCAACTTCACTTTATAAAAGTTCTTGTTTCAAGGAAAGCAATTATCCCTGCCTATATCCTATTTTTATCACTGAGATTTTTTAAAAAAATACCTAGGACTAGATTTTTTTATTATTAAGAGCTGATTCTGCCCTTCTTTGAACTGTAACTTCACATCATCACTTATCAATAAATCATTTCAATGACTCCCCTCACCCTTTATCAGGCCAGAAAGTCATGATTTCTTTGTTCTGATAAACCTCTTACATTACATCTTTAATGGATGTCAGATAAATTTACACATCAAAATGACATCGCAAGAGTTCCAGGTTTCTCAGGTCTCAATGTAGAGTGTCTTAAATGAGTAACAATTATTGTACTTTACAAGACATTTTAAAATGCAGTTATATTAACCATTTATAATTTTACTTGTTTCTTTCTGTCTTTTAATTCATTTTGCATCTTTCACATGCATGTGAGGTGATTGAAAAACACATGGCTTGGATATATAGTCCTTATTCTTTAGTCCTTAAAGTGATATCTCTGCTCTTGGGACATTAAATAAATTTCGTGTGCCACATTTGGCCAATGCAATTGTGTCTGCAAAAATACGGGAATACCACAGACTTCCAGAAACCATACAGATTTGTTTTGAAAGGAGCACAAACAGAATGCTCTGCAGAAGCAAGGATGATGAAATTTCATCTCAGGTACTTTGGGCATGATCAAAGGACCCCTGTGCTTAGAAAATTGTATCGTGTAAAATAGATGGTGAGAAAATATAGGAAAGCTCTTGCGTTAGTCCGGGTAGACTAGAGGAACAAATTTCAGAGACACACATATAGGTATAAGGAAAGGGTTTATATACAAAAGAAATGTGATACTAAGAAGGCATCCCAATCCAGTCCAGTGCAAAGTCATAAGTCCAGTATTAACCCATATGCCCGAAGTCAGTCTATAAAGTCTGCTTCCGACTCAGGAAGTCACAGGTCAGTGGGTGCAGATTTCTGGCGCTGGCAGGGGTCTCCCCATGGCTCCTCGCTTCCAGGGCTCAGGTCCATCCACAGCATGCCACTCCAGCTTCAGAGGTCTGTCTTCATTAGGGCAAAGCTGAGTGGTCTCTCCGCTGGCTCTTCCAGCTTCTCGGAGGCTGCATCTTGTGTTACCTGTGGTTAATCATCTCTGAAACTAACTCCCAACAACTGGGGAACATAGCTTCTCATCTTCACGAGGGAAATACCGCGAGATTTCCCAGGAGTCTCAGGTGAAAGTCATGCCCACACAAAGGCCTCATCAGCTACTCAATGGCTTTCTCCTGATTAACAGGCCAGACTCCACCCCTACATTTCAATTATAAAATTAACATAAGCAGATGACTGCCACAGCTCTCAATAAAATGGCTTGATACAGTAGTTACAACAATGGGCTCAGCTATAACAACAAATAGGACCATGGTGCAGGAAGGGGAAATGCTTTGTCCTATTGCCCAGGAAGTCCCCATGAGTCAGAACAAGCTCTCTGGTACTGAGCCATCAAAACTGGGACCTTTCTTCCCTATTCGATTGTAAGCTCTGAAGGACTCAGTTTTTACCTCAACTATTCCCTTTTCCATACTTTCCCTTGGTAGAGTGCTTTAGAGAGTAAGGGGGCCGAGTCAACACATTTTGAATTGAAGTTAGAAAGTTCTAAATTTCAAGAAGCATGTGTATTTCTCCTCACTTCCATTCCTCAACCCCTCCATTCAAGGAATAGGACCAAAGGGAGAAGTAGAAAGAAAGAATCACCAAGCACATTGAGATATTTTAAGAAATAGTATGATTTTATTCAACTTCTCACCTTATCCCAATTTACTCTTTCTCTTTTTTTACCTCCCTTACTGGTTCACCATTAGTCTAGTTAAAAAATATCATTTACTTTTGAAAAACTACATATATCATGTACGTACCTGTTATGAAGGATCCTGGTGGTGCAGAGGATTAGCTATAGATCTGCCAGCTGCAAGGTAGGCAGTTTATACTGACCATTCTTGACATAGGAGAACTAGAAATTGTCTACTCCAATAAAGATTGACAGGCTTGGAAATTGTAAAGAGCAATTCTATTCTGTCCTATAAGTTTGTTATAAGTCAGAATTGACTTAATGGAGATTCGTTCTATAGTCTAGTAAGTTTTGATTCCTATCCACCCTGTAGGACAAAGCAGAATGCTTCCACAGGATTCTGAAGGCTCATCTTTAAGGAAGTAGACTGCTAGGTTTTTACCCATAGAGCAGCGGATTGATCTGACCCATGATTGGCTTAACAGTCCAATGCTTTATCATTGCATCCCTAGAGTTCTTTGCCCACATATACAGTGAAGTAATATTAGGGATTTGATTTGGTAACTTGTATAAGGTTACAAGAAATTCTAAGAAACAGAGGGTGAGATTGAATGCCACATTCATGTCTTTTCTTTTTCCCTCATTCCATGGATAATGGACCTCTCCTCCTTCTATCTGTCTTGTTGATCTTCACTACAATTCCTCTTATTCTGCTGATTGCTAGTCTATCATTTTCCATTGACATCCTCCCAACTTTTTTGAATTTTTAAATTCCATTGTCATAAAAAAAAGTTGAAACAAAAAAATTCCACTTTCTCATGTACTCCTTGACATTGAGTTGTAAGCTATTACTGCTTTTGCTTTGCTCTATTTCTTTTTGTTTGCGGTCTCCTGGAGGATGATATTGTGCCCACTATATCTACATATAGAACTTTCCTTATGTGAGGAATCCTTATGTGATTCCTTCAGATTCAGGTTAATATTCTTTTCTGGAAACTCCATGTGCCATCATAATGGCATCAATTTGTCATTTTGTAATAGTGTATATATTAGCCTTTCCGATGCTTTTTTATTATTATCTGTACTGATGTACCTGGGGTATCATTTCCTGCAACTATACTACACTCTGCTCAAGTCAATGGGTGGTGTCTAACTTGTCATTTTTTATTTATGTTTTGACATATAATTCACACAACTCACAGTATTCACATATGTTCCAATAAATATATCTTAAAATTAAATGACATATTTTGCATATATCATCCCATTTATTTTCTATTTTGTTTAGGACTTACAGATTTTTGGATAATTTCCCACCACTTTATGAAAGAGATCATGTAATTAACAATTTGCATTGGGAAAAATAAAATCTCAGAAAGATTAAGTAATGTGTCCAAAACCACAAGCTAGTAATTAGGAGAACCCAGATTTGTATTCCTCAAGTCTTCCTGCCTAATTATTGATCCACTCAAGAAATCCATCAGTTTTTTATTTATTTTGCATATACTACTAAAATTAAACATTGCATTTTGTCTTATTCTCACAAATGTTACTTTGATGATGAAAAAAGACAGATTTATTCTAGTTCTTTAGTGGATAAAAAATTGACCCTCAAGTAAAATTGAATTAGATTAAAAATATAATCAATTTAAAAGCCCACAAGAGTTATTACAACATAGTATCCCCTAAGCTTGATATTATGCTCAGAATTGTCTAATGTTGCATCCACATTTCTTTCTTTCTTTCTTTCTTTTTTGGGGCATCACTGCTCACCAGTGGTGGGAGCAGGAGGCCTAGCCCCACTGCTGGAATTGAACCTCCGTCCCAGTGGGCCGCAGTCCCGCGCACAACCACTACGCCACCGGGGCTCAGCCCTCACATTGCTTTTTCATAAAAGGACACAATTCATTCATATAAGTATATATACTTACTGAGTTCTTTCTTTAATCATGCATGTCCAAAGTATTTCTGGCATAGTTATGAAAAATATACATTAATTCAGCAAATTCAAAATTTAGTTTGGAAATTTGCATTTGTTTGCTCACATATCTATTTAGGTACTTTTCAGTTCTTTCTCCATAGTTCTATCTTCTACTCCTTCTTTTAAAATGAGTAAATCATGTCTGTCTCAAAGTTATTATGTTGTGAAACTGAAAAACATATGTAAAGTTCCTTTGACAAAGCCTTGATACACTCCATATGAGATGTTAAAGAAATAAATTTCACTGCAACCCTCTGGCTTGGCTGTTCAAATCCAGCAGCAGTTCTCCAGGAGCAAGCCTGGGCCTCCCACTTCCACCAGAAGGCAGTGATGCCCAAAACAACAACAACAACAAAAAGAAATAAATTTCTCCCCCCGTTCCAATTGCTTTCATCTTCTAGATTGTTCACTGGATTATTGCCACAATATCTGAAATGATCTATCCCTGTTCACATTCTCTTCTTTTTCAAGTCACTGTACATACTGTGCTAGCTGAACGCAGATTGGGCTAATTGGATCCATTGCCATCTGGATCTTTCCAACTTACAGCAATCCTATGGGACATAATAGGGCTGCAGGAGAGGACTTTTGAGATTGCAAATGTTCCCCCACCCCAACAATTTTGTTGGCACATAATTCACATATCAGTTCACAATTCAATAGCTCAGTCAAATCCAGGAGAGGTGTATGATCATCACCACAATCAGTTTTAGAATGTTTCTTCATTCTTGCACTCATTTTTGTTAGCTCCTCTCTAATCCCAAACCACCCTGCCATACCCCCACCGAATCATTAATTTCATTGCTGCCTATACAGGTTTACCTGTCCTTGATTTCATATATAGAAAAACATTATTCTACAAAATAAATTGGCAATTATAACAAAGTAAAACTGATAAAACCCCAATCAAAAAGAAAAGAGATGATATTAAAAATTAGAACAAATTTAAATGATCATAAGGGAGTTCAAATGATAGGCTGCTAAATTGTAACCTAACTGAATTGGCAACAAGCCATTTTCCAATGCATTCTGCATGAGTGCAAGGCTATTCCTATCCCTGATCCCTGACCAGAGGAGAGTCAGCAAGGCCTTAATCCATATGTATTCCCCCTTCACAGTTTTAAAATTGCCAAAAGGGAGATCAAAGGATAAAATATTATGTTTTAACTTAACCAAGTTTGCCCAAACTGACTTTGCAATGTTTTTCTTTCTGATATCATGACTATTCACATCCCTAAACTTTAATCAGATGGGATTCATGGGCAAGTTAATCCATCTGTGGACCCTGTAATGGATTCTCAGATTCCATTCTCATCTTCAGCCTACTTCAGCCAGGCATTCACACCTGAAACTCTGATTCCATCCTTCTCTTGGGATTGAATGACACTGTTTACAATCCTTGGATCACAGAGGCTAAACCAGCTTCTTCCATGTGGGCTTAGTTGACAGCGCTCTTAGATGGCTGCCAGTTTGAAAATAAGGCTTTAAGATTCCAGATGTTATTCTTGCTAATAGCTGATCATGATATGATTTCTTCCCCAGACTTTAACACCCATCTCTTCAGCGATCTCTTCATGAGGGTCACACATCAAGCACGGTAATGTTTCACAACTAGTTTTTCCTTGTTTGGCATAGAGTTAAGTGAAAATTCAAATCCATTCATGCATTTTATGGCATATGTCAGTCTTTGGTCAACCACAGCGACATCCCTGCCATTTTATGTTAGAGAAAATTATCAATCATCCTCCTGGGGCAGTATTTCAACTGCCATCAAGTAAATACTGATGCAAAGCAATCCCATAGGGGAGGATAGAATGTCCCATGAGTCTGAGCCTGCAAATATTCACAGGAATAGAAAGTCTCATATTGACCTTGCGAAGCTAGCTGCTTGTTTTGGACGATGGGTCATACAATTAGCAGCACTGCACATTGACAGTGCCTTTAGGGTAGCTAAGGGTATAGAATTTAAACACTGTCTTTGCTTTGCTGTTTTACTCCCTTGATGCTCTGTTGCTCTCTCTTCATTTTACCCTTGTTGGGGGAGATCAGATGGCACACAGTTCCAGCACTGTATCGTCCATGCTACCCCCATAGGACAATGGGTCAGTGAGGAGACATGGTGTTTCCTGAAAAGCAACAAATTCCCCCAAGAAATTCTGAAAATAGGTTTAAAACTTGGGAGCAGCGCTTGGCACTGCATCAGATCTGATCAGTAAGCATTCATAAGGGTCAGCAGACAGACTTGGAACTATTTGTAGACTATGTTTTGCTTTGTTTTATTTTTATTTCTTTCTCTCCCCCCCCCCCCGCCCTATGTATATCTATATAAAATAGGCAGGGAAAAAATCCTAAGTAGAAAACAAAGGGACGGAAGATCCTAGGGGGACAGGGGAGAGGA
>PVJH01018272.1:0-45620 GCA_004026705.1 Nesogale talazaci | reverse complement strand
GGTACAGAAGCACCTGGGGAGGTAGGCTGGCATGATAGCTACCAGGTGGCCTCAAACAAGCCTGTGGTTTGGTGAGGGGAGGCTGCAAGATAGGACATTGCTTCGTTCTGTTGAGCGGAAGGTCATCATGAATCAGTGTGGACTCCATAGCAGTCAAGAACGAAACCTTACCCACAAAGCCAGAGCCCTGTCAGGTGAAGGGGGTGTCATGACTCCCAATTCCTTCCTATCTTCCTGACCCATTTGGCTGTGGCCCAAACTTGCCACAGCTCTTACACTTGCACTTAGACTAAAGCGGTATCAGTTATCCATCAAGGGAACACCCTTGACATTCTCTCTCATCACACTACTTCCTCTTCCTTACGCCCTGTCCGAGAGGAATTGACAAATATAATTTACCCATCTTGTTTAGGTTCTGTAGGTTTGCATCCTACAGAATTGCTTTGACCGGCTCATTCTTTGCATCCGTGCAATTAGATGAGGGGGACTTCAACACGTTTGTGAAAAACAAAACAAAACATGACCTTTACATTCCATCCCTCCCCCCCAACCCCCCCCCCAGCAACCATTGGAAGTCTCTATATTTCATCCATTCACACTATCCACAAAGCCCATGCTGTGCAAGCACAAGCCTTAGCTGGAAGGGGCTGAATACAATCTTTCTTTATAAGATCTTCACGAGGAAAGAAGGCCTGCAACTGAGTGAGAGTCTATAGCTCAGTCCCGAGTTTTGCTGCCTGCAGTCCCACTGCAAAGAGAGCTGTAGCATGCAGGGCACCCTGGAGGACCTGGAGGAAAGGGCTGGGTGATCCTGAGGGAGTCAAACCTAATGGGAAGCCAAACAGAGCACATCAGCTAAAGCCCACGAGGACAAGTACTGTTTGGGCAGATGCGTTATGACAAAACCTGCAGGGTCCGTTGCCCGTTCCTCAGGGTTCTCAGACCCCTGCTCTCCATGTGGTCTTATTTACAGAGGACTGGTCGAGGGTTCCACCCATGTCTGTCAGGTTCAGACAGGTTGGGATATCTCCTTTTACCAAAGTCAGGAACCAGAGGGGTTGACATGGAAACATAAAACAAAGATGGAAAAGCCATGTTTGACATGTTTCTTCAGGAAAAGGAGGTAGCCACCAATAAATCTGAGGATCCTCAAGAGAGCAACAAATTAGGCAACAGCTCCAACCATTTGACAAAGTGTAAAACTGTGAGATGGGCATCCCCAGAGCCTCAACCATAGTCATGCTGTTGCTTTGGTGACTGGGTCTGGTTTTTGTTTGTTTTATTTTAATCATTTTATTGGGGACTCATACAACTCTTATCACAATCCATTCATCCATCCCTTGTGTCAAGCACATGTATACATTTGTTGCCATCATCACTCTCAAAACATTTTCTTTCTACTTGAGTTCTTCATATCTGCTCTTCATTTTACCCCTTCCTCCCTGCTCCCCCTTCCCTCATGAACCCTTGAAAATTTTAAAGTTATTATTTTGTCGTGTTTTAGATTATTCGACATCTCCCTTCAACTGTTCTGTTGTCTGCCCCCAGGCAGGGAGGTTATATGTAGATCACTGTAATTGGTTCCCCCTTTCTACTCCACCTTCCCTTCACCATCCTGGTATCACTACTCTCATTCTTGGTCCTGAGGGTTCTTCTGTTCCGGATTCCCTATCTTTGCAGTTCTTATCTGTACCCGTGTATGTCCTCTGGTCTAGCTGGATTTGTCAGGTTGAAGCGGGATCATGATGTCTGATGCTATTGCCAAGCCCCAGGCCTCCTCTTGCACCTCGGCCTAGTCACACTGCTTCCAGTGTCTTCCTGCTGGGCCTCTGCCAGCTCCAGCTTGGCGCAGTTCCAAGATCAAGTTTGTTTGTGGTGCTTTTATGGAATAAACCATTTTAACAGTATGTCTGAGACAGGGGAGGGCAAGAGGGCTGGAGCACCAAGCCCAGGTGGGATGTTCTGAGTAGGAGCAGAGAATGATGGTTGGGTGTGGGGACAGGACCTATAACTATTTAAGGTTAGACCACAGTTCCAAGCAGCCTACCTGGAAAGGCAGTTGGGCGTCCAGGGAGACGCTACAGGATTTGAGAAACTGTAGCAATTCTGAGCTACCACTAAGGACACAGGCCAGGGATCCCAGCCTCCCACTGTGTGGGGTTTCTTCTCAGGAGGACTTGGAGCCCCTCAGCTGCCTGGCCATTCAGATGTAGGTGGAGGAAAGGGTGAATGTCACACTCTGTGGGTCTCTGCGAGGCTGCATTCTCAGTGTATCACTGGTCCTCTGACTGGACCAGCCTTCCCTCTTGTCTCCTCTGTCTTAACCCTGCCCCACTCTCCAAGATCCACTCAGGTTCCCCATGCTGCAGACCCCCAGTGAACTCTGCACATCCTACTACACTCAGCACCAGCAGAGCATGGACCATCAAAGGCATGCTTAGGAAGAATTTGGGGGGGGGGGGGGGAACTACCGAAACCATTGTCATGGGAAAAATAGGAGCTTGGGGGTTCTTTTTCACTCTTGTCTCTCTGAGGTTTTCCCCCCTTTCATGTACCTGCTACCATGTCTTCTTCTAGCAGTTGGTCTGTCCTGTGATGTGTCCAAAGTCAGTCTTCCCACCATCTCACCACCAAGCAATATCCCGGTTATACTCCTAAGGCTGATGGGGTAGTTTTCTGGTGGTCCATGGTATGTGCAGAATGATGAAGCATATACTCAATTAAACGATGGATTGGGGTCTAATATGGCATAATGCTGAAAAAACAGAGTTTCTGGATATATTGGGGTCCAGATGATTTAGGGTTCAGACTTTGGCACGTTTTCAACTCCTGAAGGTCTCCATTTGCTTGTCTGTTGTGCCTGTTTAATCAACTTGTCATGAAAACTAAGTGAGTCCCTACGTAAACAGTACTTCTCACTGTGTCAGGAGCATGGAAAATCCTTCGCAAGTGTCCTCCCCCACATGGATAACCAAATAGAACTGAATAGAAATTTACCTTTGAGAAAGTTTCCTGAGCAGTACTAAGAAAACTCGTGCTGCTGTATTGATTTGAGAGAACACATTTCCCTTTTTGGCAATGTCACTTGTTTACACACAAGTTGTATGCTACTTACATTGACCCTTAACTTTTCTTCAAAGCAGACCCAACAGGGGCTTCCCTTGTTGGGCTAGATGGTTGGATTAAGGTACAGCTTGCCTCATGATGACATTTAAAGTATGTATCTTTCTAAACTATTTTTTATTCAAACTCATCTCTCCCTGATCAGGGTAATAGATCACCCTGTTCCCTTTCAGGTCTGCTGGAAGAGTGGCCATCTGCCAGTGCCCAGTTCTCTGCCCATACCCAAGAACCTCTGCACGAGCCCCACTGGGGTGATTGCTGTGAAGAGAAGTCCAGTCCCTTGGCTCCCATGTGGGGCATCCCAACATCCGTGTCTGCTCCAGAGCTTCCCGTGGGGCAGGCTGACACAAGACTGGGAACTCCCATTCCTACCCCATCCCAGTGTTTTGAGTGTTTTTTTTTTCCTCCAGAAGTTTCCTCGCCTCCCATCTAAGTCCATACATTGTTGCTGTTATGTGGAACCCCATTGATTTTGACTTCTAGCAACCCAGGCACAACAGAATGAAACACCACCCATCTCGTGGCACCCTTCTCATTGTTCTTCTGCTTGAGCCCATCGTTCCTTTGTCCCCCTGAGCCAATCCATCTCGCAGGATAGCTTCCTCTTCCTCATGGCCCCTCAACTCTACCCAGCACGATTCGCTTCTCCAGGGACTGGGCTCTTCTGATAACATGTTCCAAGCACGGGAGAGGCAGGCTCACTCTTGAGCTCTCCATGGAGGAGTCTGGCCAGTCTTCTTCCAAGACAGACCCACGGTACTGTCAGGATTCTTTATCAGCATCATAATTCAAATGCATTTATTTCTCTTCAGTCTTCCTTTTGCAGTGTCTGACTTCACATGCATCTGAGACCATTGAAAATACCATGCCAAAAAAAAAAAAGACAATACCATGCCTGAGATAAGGTGCACCTTCGTCGTCCAAATAACAGCCTTGTTTCTCGATGCTTTAAAGAGGTCACGTGCAGCAGATTTGCCTGATGCACTGTGTCCGTTGATCTTTGACTGCTGCTTCTATAAACATTGATTATGGATCCAAGCAAAACAAAACCCTTGACAGCTTCAGCCTTTTCTCCATGTATCACGATGTTACCAATTGGTCCAGCGGTGAGAATTTTGGTTTCTTTGACATTGGGTTGTACTCCATACTGGGAGGCTGCAATCTTGATCTTCATCGGCAAGTGCTTCAAGTCCTCCTTTCTTCAACAGCGAGGTCATACCATCTGTATATCGCAGGTTGTTGATAAGCACATGCACAAGGTTAATAACCTTATGCACAACAGAACAAAATACCACTGGTCTTGTTTCACCCTTCTCATTTCCCTTCGGTTTGAGCCCATTGTTCCATTGTGAGAACATTGGGGGAATGTTCCATTCTCCCAATTCTGATACCACATTTGTGGCAGTCAGGTGCTTATGTTAATTTCGTGATTGAGATGTAGGGGTGGGGTCTAGCCTGTTAATCTGGAGATAGTCATTGAATAGCCATTGAGGCCTACGTGTGGGAATGACTTTCTCCTGAGATTTCTGGGAAATCAAGAGATATTTTCCTGGTGGAGATGAGAAGCCATCTCCCCAGTCGTTGGCAGTTAGTCTCAGAGACAACGATCTATGAAGAAGACAAGATGGCAGCATCCGAGGAGCTGGAGAAGAAACCACACAGACTTACCCTGATGGAACCAGACCTCTGAACCTGGAGAAACTATGTGGAGACTCCTGCCAGCACTGAGTTGCTTCTACCACCAGTGGATGCTGTTGATGGACCCTGAGCCCTGGAAACAACAAGGAGCCACGGGGAGACCCCTGCCGGTGCTGGGACCCTGCACCCACTGGCCTGTGACTTCGTGAGTTGGAAGGAGACTTTATAGAGTGATATCGGGCATATGGATTAATATCAGACTTATGACTTTGAACTGGACTGGGCTGGGATGCTTTCTCAATGTCCCATTCCTCTTGTCTATAAACCTTTCCCTTATATCCATATGTGTGTTTATGAATTTGTTCCTCTAGTTTTCCCAGACTAACACAACATTCTTCTTCATGTATTCTAGCTTCTCTAATTATTTGTTCAGCATACAGATTGAATAAGTATGGAGAGAGGAAACAACCCTGATGAGCACTTTTCCTGGTTCTAAACCATGTAGCATTCCCTTGATTTGCTCTCACTCCTTCTTGATCCACGGACAGTTTCCACATAAACACAATGACGTGTTCTGGATTTCCCATGCATCTTGTGCTTGTCCATTTCGTGGAAGTCAGTATACAGGGACATGAATGGGGAAATTGTAAAATACCAACGGTGTACATAGACACCTCCTCCTTTGCATGGAGAGAGAAGACTAGACACGCAGCCCTGCAAGCTGAGACCACTCAGGGAGATCTTAATCATCCATGGGGAAAATTACAATCACTCTGGGACCTTTCAATTCTGGGGTCAAAACATTCAAACTTTCTTACTGTTGCTCAGTGTGTGTGTGTGTGGGGGGGGGATCTGGTAAAATGAACAATTTATTTTTGACACTATAATTGAAAACATTAGAGCCATTGAAGATTCAAAGTGCTTTGTGTCTTTGTAAACAGCTGACCCCAAGTAGCTGGAACCATTCTTTTTTTTTTTTTTTTAGGCATCACTGCCCTGGTGGTGGGAGTAGGAGGCCCAGCCTTTGCTCCTGAGAGCCGGAATTGAACCTCCATCCCAGTGAGCCGCAGACCATTCTTGTTTTCTGCATCTCCCTTCACAGGAGCACGCAGCTTGCTTCTGCCTGGGTGAACTGTCACCCTTCTACATGTGGCTCAGCTCTCAGCAGTTTAAGGGCACTTTCCATGATGATGATGATGTAAAGTTAGCAATGGAAATCTTTTCACTAGAAGCTGATTTTTGTTGTTGTTGCTATCACTTTCTCTAAATATCTTCATCTTTTCGGAATCTGGGGGCCAATTTCCTGACAGCACCCTCCTCTCTCTGGATTCGCTGCTTCAGCAAACAGGTGAGCATTCAGCAGTGCACATCAACTTCTGAAACAAGGAGATCCCCTTGCAGCCAGTGAAAGGTTCTTCTTCTGTCTCCTTGGGATTCTGATTTCCTTTCAGTGTGGCAACCCACATCAAAGCTTTGGCCTGGGAGCTAGCCAAGCAGATTGAGAATTTACAACGTCACCATCTTTCATCTGCAATGGAAGTAACTAAGCCCTGTGAACTTGCAGAGATGCCCTGTCCCTGCACTTCAAACCACCCAGTGGCCATTGAAGCCACTTGCAATCATGGTGACCTCAGAGTTTCAGAGTGGACTCGTACCCCAGAAGGTTGTCAACGACTGACTTTCAGAAACAGATAGCTTGACCTTTCTTCCAAGGCACCTCTAGGTGAATTCGTGCTAGCAGCCATGTGCGAACCCAGGGGTGCTCAATACATGACCATGATCTACTAGTTAGTCACAAATATAGTGTGGCTAGATCCCATGGCATTAAAAAAAATAGACGTAAGCCTATCATCAATCCCATCACTTAATTGATCTACAGTGCAGACAATCAGATGCAATCTTAGGTGTCCAATGCATGTTCAAAGGAGAAAAGTACAGGAAACTGACAAACTGTTATTGCCAATTTTTACACCTTGTTTTTTTTCCCCTCTTAATTACAAGAAAGGGTATTAAAATGAGTGGGAAAGCTGGACCAAGTAAAAAGACAAAAACGTTTCACTTTCATATGGAAAGGGAGATTTTGACACTATAAGCCAACATTCAGCTGAAGTACAGAGTACACGAACAGTTCTGGAACTTACTCCCAGTAGAAAAGTTTCCAAACATGAGAAAATGTGCTACCTCCTTGACTGCATTATTCAGCTCTACTTTTTTATGTGAGTCAGCCTTTTCCCACATAAAGATCAGTAAGTTCAAGCACCGTTCCACCATGACTGATGATCATTTGGAAGTGTGCTTGAGGCTGGCTGTCAGCAATTATTGTCCAGACTATGAATCCCTGGCTCATTCCAATCAGTGCAAGTCATCAGAGTCAACTCAGGTCATGACAAAAAAATGTACATAGTTAATTGTGTTGTATTGAGCAATATTGTGCAATATGAACTCATATGATTATTCAAGGTACATAAACATACATCGTACATATAAAGAACTTAATGCATTTATGAGTAAATGTAATAAATAAATATATGTTTTGCATTTTTATAGTTGGTAGGTCATTTTGACTTGATCATTTTCTAAGTAGCTCACAGGCTGAAAAAGTGTGAGCCCCCCTTTGCTGAACAGTCTGTGTAGCCCTCTGTCTTCAGTGCAATTTACATGCGAAGATGACGAAAGGTCTTTACCTTGTTTCATACACCTATTAGTTTCACACAAGTTTAGGTCTTAGACTATATTTACTCTGCTGGTGCTATGTTAAATTCTATTAATATATAGTCTCTTCTAGCTTAATCCCTTTTTCTTCTCACACTGCATTTTCCTATTTGTTAATGAATAATGTATTCATGATCCATTTGGGGAAAATGTCACATGAACTTATCACTGGTAGGCAAAGGGGCAATACAACTTTGTATTCATACTTGGTGTCTTTGAAGAAAACTAACAAGATTTTCTGTGCTCAGACCATCTTTGAAAGGTGTCATGCCCTGCTTGGCTGATCAGGGCATATGTCTGATACTTATAGCTTGTGGACTGGTGAGCCAGGGTAATGAGTTGAACTGTGCTGTTGGGGATAGGTGTCATTTAATAAACCATAGAAACATACATCTGAAAACATGTATCTATCAGAGTCATGCAAAGCAAGGGCTAGTCTGTGAATGCTACTGACCACTGTTTCTGGGTGCATTGGCTGCTCTGGCCTCATCTTGTAGTTGGAGGGAGCCGTGTGACTAATGGTGGCCAGTGATTTGCGAGCAGAAGTTAAGTGTATTGCTTGTGTGTCAAAGCATGTAATTGCCAGTCAGAATTGGCACAGCGACCTGGGCCCCTGGTTAATGCAGATGAATGGGGTCCTCTGATGAGATGTGTAAGCGGAAAAAAAGACATTTGTTTTAAGCCTCTGTTGGTTTCTCCAGAACGACCGCCCATTCTGGTTTAATTCCATTTCCCATGAATTCTGTTGAAGCCTTCTGATGTCTAATTAGGCTGGAACCTAGGAAAAAGGGGAGAGGGGAAAAGGTAGGATTCATGACCCAGGGACTTGGATCTGATGATGGTCAGAAACTTCACATTGGGAGTGGTGGGGGTGGCATGGTAGGACACAAACAAGGGCAAACTGGGTACCATGGAGCTGATGCTGACTCTTGGTGACCTCATGTGGGCCAGTGCAGTCCTGTGCTCACTCCACAAACCTGCCAGTGGCTGGGATTCACCAGGCCTTTCTTGAAGGTGCAATGAGGTCGACTCACACCACCAGTCTTTCTGTTAGCAGCCCTGGGCTGAACTGCTTGCAACACCCATGGATTTGAGAAATTTGATGGGGAAAGGTGAGCAAAAGAATCTGCAGCATGTGCTTAAAATACACTTTAAAATCTGTATACAGAAAATGTATGTAAGTCCAAAGGTATTGCTGCTAGGGTAGCTTACTCCAAATAGAATAGACCAAAACATGTCTCAGCCATCAGTGATGGAGGAGACACTCTCCCAATAAAACACTGGCCCCATCTTGTTAAGGCGCCTTCAAACAGAATGTAAGAAATACATCCCAGGCCATCAGTGATGGAGAAGAGATGCTCTCCCAGCAAAACACTGGCCCTGTCTTGATAAGGTGCCTTCATAAAGGAAAGGCTCCATCCAAACAGTGGCTTCTGTGGGATGTGCTAGACCAAGTCAGTGCAAGGTTGAGAGTGAGTCCAGAGGCCCTAGTGATTGTTTTGGGAGACTCCAAAGTGATCCTATTAATAGAACTTCTGAAAGAACAAAGGATGATATTGGGAGCTTATGAGGAAGAAGCTATAAGAAAAGCAAAAACTACTTTGATGAGGGAAAGGCCAGATAAGTTGCACGGAGGAGGATTTTACCCCCCATCACAATGATGCACCTCTTAAAGGGTCACGCAAGGACAGGCTTTTGAGAATTGGGGGGGTGGGGGTGGCGCGGAGCCTGACTTCAGCCACCCCTGAGTCCTAACTCTGGCTCTTCAGACTGCTTTATGTTGCCCAAAGTCTAAGAAAACTGCAGGCAGGGGAAGTGTTAGGGAGAGGAAAACACAACTTCAGAAGTGTATAGACTTACAGGAGGATGTGCTAAGAAACAATAGCTTCACATTTTGATTTTTTTTTTAATTAACAAAGGTTTCTATGATTTTATAGCAATGCTCTATTGGTCTATCCTGGTATAGCTTAAATTATTACTAAAAGTCAACATTCTTGTCATGCTTTTTCAAGTCAAATAAGAGTTCTGCCAGCCCCACAAGAAGCTCCTGCCTGCATCCCGCTCCCCCCCCCTTTTTTTTTGATACTGCATTTTCCTTTGAATACCTGCCTTTACTGAGATGAAGTCTCTTTTCCTTCTGATAATGAACAGACTTTCCAGCATCCTCATCCACGTGAGCATCTCTCCATGCGGATGTTGCACTGTACGTTTTAAATGACCGTATGTCCACCTTTCCCCTCCAGATGCCTCTTTTCTCTGGTGCCATTGATTTGTTGAAGAAGCTGGGTCCTTTTGCTGCTGCCACCCCCAGAGTTGTCCCCTGTTCCTCGGATCCCTGGATGTCCTGTGAGCTCCTCCTTGGGTCTCCGAAAAACCCAGATGGAGCCAGTGGATCCTCACTCATGGATATGGCATGTGCGACCGAGGAGAATGGCTCCATGGGGGGTTCGGGTTGTCATCTTTATGAACGTGGCTCTCAAAGGCTCGCTCCTCTGGCTTTCTTATGTGGGTTCAAACCACCCTTTAGGCTAGGAGCTGAATGCAAATCATTTGCATCACCCAAGGACTTACATCCATCAGAGACCGGCTTGATCAGATTTGGGTTACATTATTTGGGGCAAGAAGACATCATAGGTGATGGTGTATTTGTTCACCAGGAGATAAATCACCAAGGAAATTTTCATGATGTATGATTAATGGCTGTTAATGTTTAATTTTGAAGTTCCACCAAGAACCCTCCATTAACTTGAAGGTGAGAAATGGTGAAAGTTCAAAACTCTCCTCCTCCTATGATTTGGTTGCCAAATAGTATAGTCAGCATGAACACTTGATTCCATTTCCTGCCCCTGGAGTTCCCAGCAAGTGGCTCAGATCTGAGTTTGGCAAAACTATTGTGAGAAGAAAGGGAGTTTCCATAGCCGCCTCTTCACCTGCAATGTCCTTTGACTCCACATAAGAAGTCAACCAAGTCTGTGTCTCTCAGGTCTCCCCACACACACACCTTTGATGGAAGATGCTTGTGGGCACCATTTCTCCTCAAAGGTTGGAAAAATGAAGGCTTCTTTCTCTCTCAAATGCTCAAGCAGTCCTCTCGGGGTTGCTCACAAGGGGTCTGATGCCCAAACCTCACTTGTTGATCTGCTTTCTTTCGGGGAAGACAGTGGGCTTCTGCTGGCTGGCTGGTTTTGCTTTCAAGCTGAGCCAGCTTGCATATGTTGTTCTCAAAACTGCATGTGAAGTCAGCTCTGCCTCCTACCAACCCCCAAGCAACCGAACAAGATCCTACCTGGTCCTGCATCATACTCACGCTTATTCTTAGGGCTGAGTCCACCGTGGAACCATCTTGCATCTTTCCTGCAGGTTCCTGGCTCTCCCTCTTTTCTGGCTGCCCCTCTACTCTACCAAACAGGACTGAATATAGGTAGGGGATATGACTGCCCATCCCTCGGTGCCTTGGCTCCTCTTGTGGGACCCCATGGAGTTGATTCCACGCGTATGTCCAAGCAGAAGTGTGTGCAGCAGTGTTCCCAATGGCCCGTTTGGGGAAAGCAGATCATCAGGCTTTTCTTTTATGGTACCTTAAGCCAGGGAGAGAGATGACACTTTTTACTCCCCTAGAGACTTACAGTCTCAGAAACCCAGGGGGGCAGTCCTGCCCTACAATATGGGAGCGCCATGAACCAGCATGGATGTGATGGCAGTGCATGAGAGAGACTTTCACCTCTAAGCTGGCCGTTAGCGGCTGAGTGCACAATTTGATGACTCATCTTGAGTTTTACCTGTGCAGCTTTCTGGATCTCAAAAGCAAGTGCATCTGCTCCCTCTGTATGAAAGCTCCTCCGGAGGTAGGTGTTAGCCCCCAGAGAGACAGGCGAGTAGACAGGAACTGGAGAGGTGACATGAATGTCTAATGGGGGAACAGGAGGAGATGGGGCAGACAGGGTGGACTCTGGGATGGGGACAGGAGGGACCAGCTGAGCATCCATCCATGATGCGGGAGAAGAGACCACTGGGTTCTCTCCGGTCCTGCACAAAGCCAAACCTGCATTCCTTTTTTCTTCCTCTGCACAGAGACACCTCAAGGAGCATGATAAAATGAGGCCTAAGATAATATTTAGGGGAGGGGGGAGGAAAGTATATTTTAGTACGGTCTGTTTGCACAACACCGTGGGGCAAAGAGAGGCAGAGAAAGATTTGTCCCAAATGGCAGGACTGGAGAAGCACAAATCCAATGTCAATATTTGGAAATACAAGCGTTTGGTTTCATTTAGATTTCTTTAAAAGCAAACCAGAAACAACCCGGAAAAACACTGCTTTTTCCTCTTTTCCAAGGCAGTTCAAGAAGGGGCTGTAGAGTTGGAAGGAGACAAGGAGAGGGAGAGAGCATGGAGGCCAGCCAAGGTGGTGGTCCCGAGGAGCTGCTCCCCATCTGAGTGTCTTCAGGCAGCCCAGCAGGTTATTTGACCTGGAGTCATGGGCCAGCCAGTCCCAGTGCCTGCTGCTAATGGAGCACAGGTCAAAAACAGAGTTGCAGCATTTGTCCAGCAGCAGCTTTTGTGTTTGAAGCTCTGGGCTACAACGGACAAACTGTCAAAACAGGACCAGCCCTCCAAGAAATCCTTTGACTCTGTGATCTCTGACAGCCCCTGTCTGTAACAGCCACCTCTCCTTGCCCTCTTTCCTGCAGGCTCCTGGCTGCCCCAACAGGGAGCTCCCATCTGTCAGCAGAGGCAGGTAGTAAAGGGTGCAGGTTCTACTCTGAGAGCCTGGGTGCTCAGGCAGGATCCTATCTCTGCCCAGGTCACTGCGAGCAAGTTCTTTGTGCCTCTGTTTCTTTGTATACAAAATGACATGGCAATATCTCATGAGTTGTTGACAGGATTGGAAGGCGTGTGGGGGCGGAGGGGGGGAGTTAATGAGGGATCTAACTGGCTGTTAAGGGCATAGGAACTATAAGTTGTGTTTGTAACTTCAACTTCTCTCTCTAACTTTGACTTCTCATATCTATTATTCTCCCAACAATCCCACTGGAAAGGTTCAACTAGACCAATTCATCCACAGATAAGGGAAGCACATGTTTTCCTTCAGGGCATCTTACACATATTCACCCAGATCCACTCTCCCAGTCAGTTGCCACATAGCTTCATAGATACCATCATTGTCTTCACAGCTACACACAAGTTCAAACTGCACTGGCTGGCTAAACAGTCAGCTTCATTCACCCGCACCCTCCCAAATCTAGGTTAAAGTCCATCTTGTAACAAAATGGTTTTTGTCTCAAGAAAAATCAATCCACGTTCAACTACATTCACTACTCTACTGAAAAAAACCAGGCTGTCTGCTCTAAGGATCTCAAATGGAGGAACCAGGACCAGGTACATCTCTTGGTCTCCCATCCTGCCTGTGGACTACACTCCAAGAAGACCTCACACTCCCAAAGGCAAAAGGTATACATGTTAGTTTCCAGTCAATGAGAAAGAGCACGTGACTCTCTTACCATTCTTAGTGGTAAGGGGTGGAGAGGAGGATATGTCTGATGAACCATACTTGACTCACATGCTCACTCCTGGAACCTGGGGTGATGCTCCTGGGCTGAGGTGGAGGAATGAGTGCTTGCCAAGAATAAATCAAGTCCTTTTCAACAGAAGAAGAATAGACAGCAAACCCAGAAAATGTCCACAGTAGATCCATGTTTTCCAGAATTCATGCCCAACTATTCTAGCCAATTTTCCTCCATGGACTCATTAATTCTTCATGATTCTGCTTGTTTTTGCAATGCCTCCTGCTGTTAGTATCCATCTTAACCTCCTTGTACTGGCATAACCACATACACCACAAGTGGATGACTTTAAGAACAAAAATCTCTCCCATTTTGACCCATTTAAAAGTTCTATCTTAAAAAAGACAAAGAAAAGTGCAGGAGAAAGTCATATGGCAGAAGAGTCCTCTCTGAACGTAGACCAAGAATATGACTACCCTTGTTGTCATGCAGAGTGCATTGAGAAGTGGATGATGGCAGACGTAGTCAGGTTAAAATGAACATCTTATCGTTTGATCATTTTAAAGTTGTTCTAGTTTATAATGTTTTCTGTTTTCTTTTCAATGAAGCTTTTTCTCTGATTTGTTTTGTTGGGTTTTTTTTTTTTTTGACTCTTTGGTTTTTGTTTCTGTATGGTTCCGGTATGTGAAATCCAGCATGGATGAATATATGAAGACAGTAACTGGATTCATGATTCCTTGGGGGTTGGGTGGGGGTGGTGGTGATGGGAAGCTAATAACAAGGAATACAAGAAAGAAGAAAATGTTCTGATTGTGGTCATGACTGTACAGCTCTTCTTGATGTGAATGAACTATTTAATTGAACTATTGACATTTGAATTATGCCCCAATAAAACTGCTTATTTTAAAACAAAACAAAACATAAATTTATTTCTCCTGAGTTAGCAGTCCAAAATCAAGACTTGGCTCAAGAGGGAAAGTTCTCCCCTGTCTATTTCACCCTCTATTTTGCTATCTTTATGACACAGAAGTGATTTAGGTTAAGGAGCCAACTTACACTAGTACAGACTCAGTAACATAATAAAACCCCTTCTATCTCAAAATAGGTACATATTTAGAGGTATATAGGATAGGATTTCAACACATAGTTTTGGAAGACACAATCCAACCTGTACCTATCCTTTTGCCAGCTACAAGTCTGGCTGTATCAGTTCCTTGTTGGACCTGTTTGAGGCAAGAGCTCTTCCTCTGTCCTTTGCTTGGCTATGAAGCATATTGCTTTCTTATATTGAGTTGTTATAATTCTTTTATGACTACTGAGTTTCCCATATACAGGTAGTCCCCAGGGGAAGCACATGACTTACATATAAGCTGTCATTATGAGCCAACCCTTATATTTAAAAAGTCAAGGCATGAACAATGGTTGGTAATAATAAACAGACACTGCATCGCAATGTGCATCAAATCATTATATTATTATATCACTCAATTAAACATATAACCAGGGCTGTATTGTGACTCTCATGGCCTTCTTTTAATTGTAGTCCACATTAACTTAGATATGAGCAATCGATGGTCTGCCCCTTGATTGACCTCTGGCCTCAAGTTGGTTGCTGATATTGAGCATCTGTTTCTATTGTCTTTTGCCACGAATTTTGTCAATTTGATTTCTGTGTATTTCATCCGAAGAAGTTCATGCATATAGTTGTCAATGAAAAAAGATATTTGCTGGGAACCAGACCTCCTTCTTACAAAATCCTATCATGTGATCTCCAGTTTCATTTCTATCACCAAGGTCATGCTTTCCAATTACCGTTCCTTCCTCTGTGTTTCGAACGTTAACATTCCGAACAGCCAATAATTATCTGTGTGCAATTATGGTGATTGCATGCTTGATCAGCTTCAGACTGAAGATATTGGCGGAATTCTTCAAAGTCTTCATCACAAGCTTCAGTGGCTGGTGTATACAGTTGAGTTGCCATGGTGTTAGCTGGACTTGATGTAGGCATGTAGCTATTACCCTAGCACAGACATCATGCTTGGGAATGCAGACGGATAGCACAGAGGAGGAAGATAATCAAGGAGATGCAACGGTGGCCTTGAACATCATAAGGATTGTGAGGGTGACATGGGACCAGGCAGGGACTCACTCTGTTGTACATAAGGTCGTTATGAGTCATTTAATGGTACCTAACAACAACAACAACAACATGTTACAGATGCTCTTGTGTATTGGGGAGTGTTTCTTTGAATAAATAAATGTTTATTTATCTTTGCAAAACTAAAGACACACTCTATTAGAAGGCTTCGGAAAGTTTGCAGAAAAATGGAATCGAAAGACAAAGAACCTTTCCCATGGACACTTTGAGGACTCATCAAGTGCTAAGTATGTCATTAACTAACTAATGCTAGGTATGAATGGTCTAATGGTCCCAACATAGGAATAATTTCAATGGAAAGACAGACGTAGCACTGGAATAAAACCCACTCATAAGTCAGGGACTTCCTAGTGATAGGTCTTATCTGTCTGTATGTCTTATACACTCTTTCTGGATGGAAACAAAGTATCCTTGGCTATTGTTGTGTGCTAGTAAGTCCAGTGTAACTGACAGTGACTCTGAAGAACAGTGTAGAACGGTGGCCTTCTGAGCTTCCTAGACTGCAGTCTTTACAGGAGCAGAGTGGGGTTCTTTCTCCCCAGAACAACCTGTGGGTTCGAACTGCAAACTTTTGGTGAGTGGCAGAGCACTTCTCCATTGCATCACGCTGGCTTGTTAGACTGCCCCTCCACCCCAGCACCTTGTAAATAATCCAAATTTGCTCTCTGCTGTTGATTGATGGAGAATTAAATGATATTCTTAGTCCTTCCATTGGTTGGGTGCTTTCAAACTGTCGATTCTGACTCAGAGTGACCCTATAGGTTGAGGTGGGATGGTGCCTATGAGTTTCCAAAACTGGAACTCTTCACCGGAGTAGAAGGCCTCTTCTTTCTCCTGAGGAGTGGCTGGTGATTCCCAACTGCTGACTTTGTGGTTAGCATCCCAACGTGTTACCCCGACACCACCAGGGCTCCTGGCTGGATGCTGAGGGGATACTAGATAATATTCTCGGAACCCTGGAACTTAGAAGGAGCATTGAATTTAGACGGGACCTTATAATCTAAAGCAGCTCCCTCATTTCATAGGTGTTGAACAGTGACCATCTAAGCAAGAGAGACTGAACACCAAGGGATTTGGGGCCACAGTTGGGACCTTTCCTTTGCTGCTAGACCGATTCCCTGCCAACCCAATGGGATTTCCACTGGGTGTTAGTGGGTGGAAGAAGGGGCACCATCTTTACCAAGAGAATGCATATGCGGGTGTCATTAAGTGGGGAGTGGCACTTAAGTACTCTGCCGCTAACTGAAAGGTCATTGATTCCAACCCATCAGCCATTCTGAGGGAGAAAGAGGAGACAGTCTGCTTCCATAAGGATTCTCAGCCTTGGAAACCCTCTACTCTGTCCTATAGGATTGTAATGAGTGGGTATTGACTCAGGAATAATGAGTTTGGATGGGCTTTTGGAGGTTGTTGCTTTTTGTCTGTTGTTTCCAGTGAGGGTCCTGGGGTACGGGGGCCAGATACACTTGGGGTCAAGGAATTGTCTCCAAACGCTTCCATTCACACACAGAGACTCCAGTGTAAACCTCCTATTCCAGCAGCTGAAATGCACTTCTTAGCCTGACCCAAGCATCACTAAGCAGCATCTGGTTCTGTTGCGTATCGGGTCACACCGGTCTCGACGAAACCTAGCCAACAAAACAAGCATTACCTGAGTCCTAGTCGCTCAGCACTGGGGTCTGTGGTCCTCGAGGCCACACCGGCTGATGTGTGCAGATGTGTCTGCAACATTGGAAACAGGAATGCAGCCCACAGAGGAAAGCCAACCCCACTGCCACTGTATTCAGGCCGATTTCCAGCTCCTGCGATACAGAGTTTAGTTGCTCCATTAGGTTTTCTTGAGTGGAACCTTCACAAGGGCAGACCATTGGGTCTTTCTCCCGCAGCATTATCGGTGGGTGAGAATGGTCACCCTGAGGCTATTGGTCAAATGGAAAAGTCAGTTGCACCCTCCAGGGAGCTTAGAGGAAAACGCAAAACCTCTCTGGTCTTCCATTCTCTGCATTAGAGATTAAGGCAGGGCTGGTTTCAAACAAGTGAATCCAGGTTGCACACTTCGTCTACTGACAAGGACCCAGTCAAGGTCATGTTCTCTTGGAGAAGGCTACTCTGACCCAGGGCCAAGCCCTCTCTCTGGACCCTGGTTGGGCTTGCAACTGGATCTCTGGGTGGACCCTGCCTCACTTGAGTCTCAGTCCAGGCAGTAGCCAACCTGGTGCAGGAGGTAGGAGTGATTATGGAGTTTCTCTCTTTCTTCCTGGTCTTCTGTATCAGATGAAAAGGGGCAGGACAGGAGCCAGACCCAGGGTGGAACTGGAGGGCTGGTCCACACAACCTTTTTAGTCTATGTGACCCTCACCTCTGCCTCCCACTGTGGGGTGGCTCTAGGTGGTCAGTATAGCCTGCCTTTCCAGGAGAAAGAAGGAAAATGTAGAACAGTTGAAAGGATACCACCCAGAGACCCTGAATCCCAGCCAAGTGACCCTGGACAGCCTCTCCATCCCTGGCTATGCTAGCCTTAGGAGGACACAGGTGTGGGCCAGACTCCCCCTTGCCCCAAGTTCCAGGATGGCTGATTTACACGGCTTATTATCAGGTGTGCCAATGAAATCCCCACAGACCACCTCTCTAGGGTGTCCTGGTGGACGATTTAGGACACATCCTTCCTGGGGCCTGAGCTCTGGAACAGAGCATGAACAGAGCTCATGAAGGGCTTGGGTTTCAATCCCAGCTCTGCCACCACCCCATGCCTCAGTTTCCCCATCTGAACACAGCAGATCATTTCTGGGTGTTTTAGGAATTCAATGACCCATGCGTGCTGAAGAGGGCTGGCTGCTTGAGCCATCAGTGTGGGGGAACCCAGGGAGTTCTCTGAACTCACACAAGAGCTGTTCTCGGTCTCAGTCTGGAAGGCTAGAACTGTCCCTTCTTCAGAGAAATGAGATCCCTGCCCACCGGCCCACTCCCGAGGGGCTGAGAACGTGTGCCCAGTTGGATGTGACCTTCATTCCCAATTTTCCGATTTCCATGCGGGTACATCTCAGGCCTTCCTGAGATGATCAGCTCCCTGCTTTCCACTGCTGACCAGGGCAGCATCTCTCCCTCCCTCTCCTCCCTGCGCCCCACCTCCGGGTGCCCGCTTTCACAGCCGCCTGGATTGCTGGCGTGCAAGCCACCTCAGGGCTCCCAGTCCTGTCTTGCCCATCCCCACGTGTCTCAGGCTAGAAGCTTACTCTAGCTTCCCAGGCCCAGCCCCAAACAGAGCTGTCCAGTGTAAGGTGAGGAAGGGGTCAAGCATGATTGCCCCATCTATGCCACCAACACTAAAGTCTTTGGACGAAAATTTCCCGAGACTACAAACAGAGAGTGATACCTAGAGGACAAGGAAGAAGAGGAGATGGCTGTGGAGGAAACAGCCGGGTTTACAGAATCTCTCCTTTCTTTGGGCGGTGCCTTTTCCTCCCACCATGGAATTAGCTCACCAGGATCCTCCCTCCCCATCACTCTTCCCCCCACAGAGCTGGAAGAGATGGGAATCGCCGCCCACACCACTTGCAAAATGATTAACAAGCCAAGTTGCTAGCCCAAAGGTTGCCCGTTTGAGTCCAACCAGAGACAATGCGAAAGAAAGTCCTGGCAAGCTACTTCCCCCAAAAGCAGCCCTTGGAAACCTGATGAAGCTCAGTTCCATAAGGCGACTGCAGGCTGGAGACAACTCAATGGCAATGAAGTTTCATGACTGGTTATGCCCGATGAGGGGCAGGAGTTGGGGGAAGGGAGATTTTATCTTTGAATAGGCAAAGGAGAGATTGTTGTTGGTCTTTGAACAAGCAAACAACTAAAAAGTAATTCATGACACAGCTCCAGCCAGAAGTCCTTGGGAGGGGGGGCTGTGGGGGGGGGGCGGTGAAGAGTGGCAACTGATCCCTTGGGGCCACCATCTTTGCTACAGAGTCACTTTGCCCCGTCTCATTCACGTGCCAGGTGTGGGCTGGATCTGCTATCCCTGGATGCCCAGCTCAGACAGACTGAGTGCTCTCACAGAGAAGCAGGGAACTGAACAAAGAAGACAAGCAGAGGAACAAGAGACATGCTTACTGAAGACACATCCCTCATCCCGCCACGAGGGCTCACCCAGCCTGGACTCTTCCTCCCTGACCTGCCAGAAAAGACCCACTCACAGGGCTGCCACATTCTCCTCCCTTCAACCGCCACGGAAAGGCGGTGCAGGGCTCAGAGGGCTGCATGGGGAGGATATGCAGTCTGAGCTAAAGGCAGAGGTTGGGTGGGTCCTTAACCCGTTCCTGTTGAATCAGTTCCAATTCATGACAGCCGACGCGTGTGGAGTCCCGCTGTGTTGCACCAGCTTACCCAATGTCAATGTTTTAGAAGAAGATTGCCAGGCCTTTCTTCCTGGTACCTGTGGGTGGATTCAAGCTACAAATCTTTCCGTTCCTAGCTGAACACAGCCATTTGCACCACATAGGGACCTCTAGATAAACCTCTAGAAACCAAACCAAACCAAACGGTAAGTGTTGAGTAGATTCTGTGGCTAATGAAGGGAATGAAACTGCTCTGGGGGATCTCTGAAGCTCCAGAAGCAGTCTGCCACCCCTTTCTCCCTTGGAGTTGCTGGTGGCCACAAATCGCCAATCTTTCCATTAGCTTCTGAGGCTTTTTTTTTTTTTGCATCATTTATTTATTTGTCTACTTGGTTATTTTTTTAAAAAAAAAACATTTTATTGGGGGCTCACACCACTCGTATCACAATCAATACATACATCCATTGAATGCAAACCACATTTGTATATTTGTTGCCATCATCATTGTTGAAACATCTTCCTTCTGCTTAGACCCTTGGTATCAGCTCCTCAAATTTCCCCTTTCTCCCCATCCCCTCCCTCAGAAACCCTGGATAATTTGCAAATTTATCATTATTTTGTCATATCGTATACTGCCTAATGTGTCCCTTCACCCACTTCCCTGTTGTCTGTATCCCAGGAAGGAGGTTATATTTAGAACCCCACAGTTTGTTCCCCCTTTCTACTCCACCTTCCCTTCACCCTCCTGGTATCACCACACTCACCACTGGTCCTGAAGGGATCGTCTGTCCTGTATTCCCCATGTCTCCAGCTCCTCTCCATACCAGTGTACATCCCCTGGTCTAGCCAGATGTGTAAGGTCATGATAGTGGGTGGAAGGAAGCATTTAAAAACTAGAGAAAATTTGTATATTTCATTGTTACTACACTGCACCCTGACTAGCTTGTCTCCTCCCTGCAACTCTTCTGTAAGGGGATGTCACTTCACTTACCGATGGATTTTGGGTTCCCAATCTGTACTCCCCCTCATTTATAATGATATAATTTTTTGTTCTTTGATGCCTGATACCTGATTCCTTTGACACCTTGTGGTCACACAGGCTGATGTATTTCTTCCATGTGGGCTTTGTTGCTTCTGAACTAGATGGTCACCTGTTTACTTTCAAGACTTTAAGACCCCAGCATCTGCGACTTTCACTTGTGCACTGCCCCTACACTGGGACAGATTCTGCTGGGTAAAGCAGCTCCACCCCCACTATGGCCTTTGTCAAGGTGAAGTGTCCATTGAGGAGGTATCATAGATCAAGGGCTGCGTGGTGTTCAAGCCAGGTTTGGAATCAAGGCTGCAGACCAGAAGTCCAGAACCGATCCCTGGCTGAAGCTCAGCCTCAGTCTCCCTGACTCCGGTGGGGCCCTCCTTCTCTCTGGATCTCAGCTTGCCCTTTGCCCTGCTTATATTATTGGTGTGGGGTGTTGCTGCGGTGGTTCTGACTCATGGGGACCCAATGTACCATAGAACACAGCACTGTGGGTTCCTGTACCACCCTTAAAACTGGGGTCAACCAGCGGTGAGAGTGGCGATACCGGGAGTCTAGAGGGAAGGTAGTGTACAGAAGGGGAACCGATTACAAGAATCTACATCTAACCCCCTCTCTGGGGGACAGGCAACAGAGAAGTGGGTGAAGGGAGACATTGGACAGTATAAGACATGGCAAAATGATAATAAATTATAAATTATCAAGGGTTCATGAGGGCGGGGATTGGGATGGGGGGCGGGTAAATGAGGGCCTGACACCAAGGGCTCAAGTAGAAAGCAAACGTTTTGAGAATGATGATGGAAGCACATGTACATATGTGCTTGACACAAAGGATGGATGGCTAGATTGTGATAAGATTTGTACAAGCCTCCAATAAGATGATTTTTTTTTAATTGTGGCCATGCTCGAGCCCATTGTTGCAGTCACTTCTGCACAAGTCCTCTTTAAGACGCTACAGAGCAAGAATGTCACGTTGAAGATAAAGTGGGCCTGACCCAAACCATGGGAATTTTAATCACCTCCTATGCATGTGATGGATATCAAGTAAGGAAGACTGAAGAAAATTTGATACGTTTGAATTACCGCGCTGGTGACAAATACTGAAATTACCATAGACTGCCAAAGGAACAAACAAATCTATCTTGAAAGAAGTATAATTAGAATGCTTCTTAGAAGCAAGAATGCTAAGACTTCACCTTGTATACTTTGGACATGTTATCTGGAAAAAGGACTGCTTATACCACAACTAATAGGTCTAGCAAAGAAGTCATATTCTTCTACTGTAAATTAATCCAAAGGAAGAAGGTGAAGAAGGAAAATGTGGAAAATCATTAAGACCTAGGCTACAGTCAGCTAACTCACACAGGAGGAAGGGTTGCCTCTGATCATCATTAAAGGTCAGACTAGGATATAGGGGACAGTGAAAGGCTCAATTGGCAAAACAAAACAAAAACTTCTATGATTGCAAAAAGAGCCAACATCCAAGCCACAAAATGGAGAAGCTGCTTATGATTTGAGGAGAAGACAAAAGCCCAAAGAGCATATGGAGAATTCAAATAAAAGCACAAACATGTTTTGAAAATGGCAAGCAGCAGACGACTGCAGAAACTCCAATACTCTCAGGGCTCATCTCATCTGCTTTCATCTCTTTGAACACAGATTCGCCTCATATTCTGCATGTAAACTAGAGATGCAGGATGTGTCGAAAGTGAGTCTGCTGAAACCAAGCTGGACAAGATAACCCACATTGAAGAGGATCCACTGGCAGATTTTTTAACCTGGATAAAACAGGCTTATTTTGGAAAAGAACTTCAGGATGGAATTGACAGCGTTTGAAGACAGACTCACGCCAAGGCTTAGAGGAAATGCTGCTGAGTTTAAATGATTTTCTGGTTTGGGATTTCTGAAACTCACAGAAGTCAAAAACTTTGACAAGAAGTTGCTGACTGGCTACAGAAGAAACTCCGATGCCTAGATAACAATTGTCTTATTTGAAGATTGTCTTATTCTTAAATTTTGTCATCCCAGAAAAGTATGCCTATTCCTTTGAAAAGAGCCTAATCAAGATTTTACTGCTACTTGATAATGACTACCCAAGAGCAACCTCCTCAGGTAGATAAACGAAATCAAGATGTGAAAATGGGGCTGAGCCCCGGTGGCGTAGTGGTTGTGCACGGGACAGCGACCCACTGGGACGGAGGTTCAATTCCAGCAGTGGGGCTGGGCCTCCTACTCCCACCGCCGGAGAGCAGTGATGCCCAAAAAAACAAAACAAAACAAAACAAAAAAACAAGATGTGAAAATGGCCAAGATTCACCCTATGGGTCACGGTCTGATTGCCATCTCCTAGCTAGGCTTTGAAACTGTTCACAACGGCTGCACGATTGCTGTCATAGATCAGGGCCACCTACTTGCTGTATTGTGGCGGTCATGTATTGATGTCAATTTCATGATTGGGATGTAGGGTGGAGTCTAGCCTGTCAATCTGGTGCTGACCAATGAGTAGCCAATGAGGCCTCTGTGTGAACGTGGCTTTCTCCTGAGAATTCTGGGAAGTATTTCCCTCATGGAGATGAGAGACCATTTTCCCCAGTTGTTGGGAGTCGCTTGACTGACAAGACAAGATGGCAGCGTCTGAGGAACTAGAGGAGCCAGAGGAGAAGTCACATGGCCTCACCCTCATGGAACCAGACCTCTGAAGCCGGAGAAGCCACGTGGAGATCCCTGCCAGCACTGAGTTGCTTCTACCACCACTGGATGCTGTTGATGGACCCTGAGCCCTGGAAGCGAAGAGCCATGGGGAGACCCTGGCAGTGCCAAGATGTTTCAACTGCACGTGCTTTGTGAGTCAGAAGGAGACTTTTTTTTTAATTAAAAATCATTTTATTGGGGGCTCGTACATAATTTTTCCAATACATAAATAAACATACTGTGACAAGAACCCTTGCATGTCCGCTGCCGTCATCATTCTCCAAATAGCCGCCCTTTCCCCCAGCCCCTGGTGTCGGTTCCTCCAACCCGTCCCCTGTTCCCCTGCTCTCTCTCTCCCATCCACCCTCAATACTTTATAAATAATTATTATTCTGTCATATGTTACCCTGCTCGACACCTCCCTCAGTCCACTCCCCCATGCCCGTCCTCCAGATAGTTCATATGTAGATCCTTGCTGCTGGTTCCGTCTCTATCCCATCTTCTCTCTACCCATCCAGTAGTTCTATTCTAACCACCGGCCCAAGGGGGCTCATCCATCCTGATTTCCCCATATCTCCAGCCCCCCTCTCCACTAGTGTACCTTCTCCAGTCCATCCGGATGTGCAAGGTAGAGTTGGGATCATGATGGTTGGGGGGTAGGGAGACCTCAGAAACTAGAGGAAACTTGTATGCATCATTGCTGCTTGGCTGCACTCTGACTAGTCTGTCTCCTTCCTGTTTCTCCCCTGTAAGGGGGTGGCCAATTACCTACCAGTGGACCTTAGGTCCCCACCCTGCCCCTCCCCTCACTCATAATGAAGTGATTCCTGTTCTTTGATGCTAGATATCTGCTCCCTTTGGGCTCTCTTGATCACACTTGATGGTGTGCTTCTTCCATGTGGACTTTGCTGTCTCCATGCTGAATGGCAACTCAGTTATCTTCAAGTCTTTGAAACTCTAAACATTCAGTCCTTTGGTAGTTGGGCACCATCTTTTTATTTGCCTCTGTATCCATTTGTCTTCAGCGATATCAGGAGTTAATTGGTCCATTGATTTTGATTTTTGTTCTTTGATGCCTGCTACCTGATAGTTTCAGCACCTCATGATTGCACAGGCAAGTGAGCTTCTTTTATGGTGGGTTGTGTTGCTCCTGAGCTAGATGGCTGCTTGTTTATGCTCAAGCCTTTAAGACCCCAGATGCTATATCTTTTGATAGCTGGGCACCATCAGCTTTCTTCACCACTCTTGTTCATGCTCCCACATGTCCTCAGTGGGCACCTTGGTGGTATGTCAGAAGGAGACTTTATAGACAGGTATCGGACATGTGGGCTAATATCAGGCTTATGACTTTGGACTGGACTGGACTGGGATGCTTTCTCAATGTTCCATTCCTCTTGTATATAAACCTTACCCTTATACCTATAGCGTGTCTATGAATTTGTTTCTCTAGTCTATCTGGGCTAATACATGCATAGAACCCAAATATCTCACCAAATATATCAAATATATTTTGAGCTGAGTGAAAAGTAGACAGTTGTGCCCCACTCAAAAACAGTAGCCAACGACACTGCTTTGAACGTGTGCTACTCTCTGGAGTCCTGCCAATCTCATCTCCTGAACTGGCTCCTGAGATGTTCAGGAAGAAGGGCTCTGACAGATTTTGGTGAGTAATGTCATTGGCAGGACTCTGAACAGCAACATGTCTTCAAAGCAGAGTGATTGACCATGATCTCTGAATGAGCCACAACTGTTTGCTTTCTATTCAGATCAAAATATTACAGGCAGCAACTGTGGTTGCTATGCAAGGAGTATATGGTAGTTACATCATTTCATGTCAACTTGAAGATACAGGATAGGAGTACCATTCAAGCTGTTAATCGGATCACAGCCTGCTCTATGGGCATGGCCTTCTTATAAGGAGGCCCTTGAGGACTTCCCCTTCCCTTTCTGCCTTCACCTTCCTTCTGGCTGACCCTGGTTGCTGCCAGAGCCCTGTGAAGATACCATCGTCATTGGATTCACACAACTTTTTACCCACCAGCCTGTGACATTCCTGCATTCTGCATCATTGCTTGTGACTGCCTGAATCTGAAGAGGGACTTATGGGCTAGTATTGGACTTAGGAACTTGGATTGGACTGGGCTGGGATTTTTTTAATATATATAATTACCTCTCGATCTACAACTCTTTCTTACACATATATGAGTGTCATTGGATTTGTTTCTCTAGTCAACCTAGCTTAGTACAGCGTTCATGGCCTTTCTTTACTGATTATGCTTTGTTCATGCCATAGCTGGAACAGATGGAGGTACAGTAACATTATATAATTTTTAGAAGAATTAATAATGGTCTTCAGTATATCTAGAACATTGCATTTCCCTGAGAAGTTATGAGAAAATGCAGGGAATTTGGAGGGGGTGGAGGATGCTGTGCTACTGGAACAGGTTCCAAATATTAGATCCAGATAATATGATAAAATATTTGTTCTTGCTACCTTATGGCATTTGAATTTGGAATTTGATATTACCAATGTTAAATAGCTCATGGATCACAAAGAAAGGGGATTGACAGATTAGGATTTCATGAACATTGAAGAGAAAAGAAATGCTGAAGGAAAAGGAATGATAAGAATGAGAAAAGACAGAAGTTTTCCAAGTATGTTATTGTGAAAAGATTATCTGGAGATTCTTTAAAACTCAAACAAGGGTATTCGTTGCTTGATTACTTTGCTAGAGTCAACAGGCAGATTTGGAAGCAATGTGATGTTACTATGAAATATATAAGAAAATAAAATTAAAAGTCATAAGACAACTCTTACTCACTATCTGACTAGAAGTCCCATATCTTATTCTCTGGAATAATTTGGATGATCCAGAAACTTCTACAAGTGAGCTATTACTGCATCTGACAGAATGTCAATACTGTCCAACTCTTATTCACTGTGGAGGACTTCCTACATACCTAGGGCAGTGGTTCTCAACTTTCCTTGTGCTGTGACCTTTTCGTTTCATGTTGTGGTGACACCCCAACCATAAAATTACTTTTGTTGCTACTTCATACCTGTAATTTTGCTTCTGTGATGAAATGGGCGACCCCTGTGAAAGGAGTCAATCAATCCCCAAAGGGGTTGTGACCCACAGGTTAAGAACTGCTGCCTTGTGGGTTTTTTGGAAATGGGTTTTTAATTATGCTAACTTGCTAGTGCTGCTGTACAATGTAATTTTTATTTGTTCTTACATCTCCAAAGGATTCATGTCCGTTTCAGTTCTACTTTTCTTCCTTTTCTAGCCACTCAGAACAGTGCTACGATCTGATAGGTAAGGATTCTTGTAGGGAGTGGAGAGTGTGTTTTAGGTCAATCTGCTTTGACATGTTTAAGATGAGGTGCCCAGCAGAGCTGGGAAAAGATAGATGTTCACCCCATGTGAAAATCACAAGTGAATGGAGAAGCCAGCTGAAAAGAGAACCCTCTGTCAATATCCACTGAAAGAAAGACTTCCTCTAGAACCATTGTCTTGAATATGAATTTTAGCCTCCCAAACTTCAAGAAGTTTTCTCTTTTTAAACCATCTCTACTTCTGTTACAGTACTGATAAAAAGTCAGGAAGGATCATTTAGTATTAAGAAATCCATTACATATGATTTAACTTATTGAAAGACCTAAGGAGAAACATGTATAGTTCCACAGATGTTGAAAGGTATTTGACCAAAAATCAAGTCATTAACTAAAAATAATTATTGATAAAAAGATGAATTCTTTAATGATATAGATCATCATGTATATCATCCATGCTAAAATATGTCATTCCCTAAGGTTGACATCATGCTTAAAGGAAAACAGTAAAAGCAGTTCGATAAAACTAGTCAAGGATGCCCTTTATCACCACTCTTTTATTTTTTTTCACTACTCTTTTATAATATTGTACTGGAAATCCTAGCCAGAGCTATGAGGAAACAAAAAGAAATCAAAAGCAGCAAATTGGAAGAGAAGTGATGCTCCATTTCTGTATGACATCTCTATTTCTAATGGCATGATTCTCTATGTAGAAAAAAATCATAGACTCAATGAGGAAAGTGCTGAAACTAATTGGAAGATTCAACAATGTAGCAAAGAACCAGCTTAACATACAAAAATCAATTGGATTTATGTACATTATCAAAGAGAACCCTGCAAAAAAAATCAAGAAACCAATCTATTTTGAAGCATTAATGATGTCTATTTGGGAAAATATAATCTAAACCTGAAGGATGGAATGCTAGCAGAGCTTAAATTGTGAATACCTCGCTTTCAGAAGGCATTGGATGACAGCGGAAGCCCAAAATTCATTTGCAGAGTCCGCACGTGGGTTAAGCCTCTGATGAATCTGTTCTGACCATAGTTGAAGGGTGTGAAAAGCCTTATCAGACAGAAAGTATGGCAATATCAATTATAGAAGATATAGTTAGGTTAAAAAGCATCATCATCTCATTTTAGTTCCTCTTTCACCCATTTTAAAGTTGTTTCAGTTTGTTTTTAAAAAAAAAATGAAGAGGAAATCCACCTAGATTAAACCACTGGCAAATGCCCTGTGACCATAGCCCAAGAAGATGAATGCCCTCGCTGGCAGGTACAGTCCATTGGAAAGTGGATTATTGCACATACAGTTAGGTTAACATTTAACACCTTATCATTTAATTCTCCTTTTGACCCATTTTAAATGCATTCTAGTTTTTCAATGTCGTCAACTTTTTTTTATTGAGTTTTTCTCTTACTGCTATTTTTGTTAGGCTGTTGTTCTTTTTTCTTTGCATGCTTCTCTGTATATGACAATCCAGAAAAGGATAGTAACTGGATTTGTGGTTTCTTGGGGTATGGCAGCAGAGGTTGTGGGGAAACGGGGAGTTAGCGACCATGAGTACAAGAAAGAAGAAAATGTTCTAAAATTGATTGTAATGATGATTGTTCAACTCTTCCTGATAGGATTGAACTACTGAATCGGAAGATCTGGGGGTTATGTGCCAATAAAACTGCTAGAAGAAGTCTTCTTGATAATAGCCAGGCAAAGATGACATATTTAGAATAAACCTAATCAGAGAAACAAAAAAAAAAACTTAATCTAGATAATTACAGAATACTTTGCCTCTTAAGAGGATTCTGTGTTGGAAGAAGGACACAGATTTGTTTGTATTCTGTGGTTCTTTCAACATCCTTCACTAGCCCTATAAATAAAATGCCTCAATTTTTCACCAGTCTTCCTTATTCAATGTTCAACTTTCACATGCCTATGACGTAATTAAAAATATCATGGCTTGGATCAGGCTCAGTCTAATCCTCAAAGTATCATCTTATTTTTAAATATGCTTTTAAAGATGGCTTATACAACATATTTACCTAAGGCAATTCATCTTTGACTGCTTCTGTGAGCATTGATTGTGAATCCAAGCAAGACAAAAGCCTCGACAACTTTAGTCTTTTCTCAGTTTATCATGATGCTGCCTATTGGTCTGCTTGTGAGGTCTAGGACTTTCTTTACACTGAGTTGTCATCCACACTGAAGGCTGCAATCTTCGATCTTCATTAGCAAGTTGTCCTCCTCCCTTTCATCAAGAAAAGTTGCATCATCTGCATCTTGCAGGTTGTTAATAAACCTTCCTTCAATTCCGGTGCTCCATCTTCTTTATATCATCCAACTTCTCTGATGATTCGCTCAGCCTACAGTTTGAATAGTTATGAGAAGATACAACGCTGACACATCCCTCTCACGATTATGAACCATGCAGAATTCTCTTATTCTGTTTGCACAAGCGCCTCTTGATTCATGTACATGTTCTGAGCCCAGTGAAGTGTTCTGGAATTCCCAATAGCTTTATCAAGGCTCTCCATGGTTCATCAGGACTCACACAGTCAAATGCCTTGGCATACAGTCAATAGAACACAAGGAAACATCTTTCTGGTACTTTCTGCTTTTAACAAAGATCCATCTGACATCAGCAAATGTATCTGTTGATCCTCATCCTCTTCTGAATCAGTCCTCAACCTCTGGCAGCTCCCTGCCAATGTATTACTGAAACCATTGTTGGGTGATCTTCAGCAAAATTTTGCTTGCATAGGATAAACAGGATATTGTATTTTGAGCAGTCTGTTGCATCACTTTCCTGTAGAGTAAGTAAAAGTATGGTCAGTTGGCTAAGTACCTGTTTCCCAAAGTTCTTGACATAGACAAGTGAAAGCTCCCAGTGCTTCATCGGTCTGTTGAAGCATTGCAATTGGTATTCCTTCAAAACCTAGATCCTCGTTTTTAGTTAATGCTTTCAGTGAGGTTTGAATGTCTATCATTGGGTCTTGCTCATGGTCTGCCTCTTAAAATGGTGGATCCTGGCTAGCTCTTTTGGGTAGCTGTGGCTACCCAGTGACTCATTTGGGTACAGTGTACTCATTTTATATTCTTTTGATGCTTCCTAAGGCCATTCATCTTTACAGAGAAAGTTACCTCCTCTTTCTCCTGAGGAGCAAACTCATAGGCTCAGATCACTGACGTTTCAGTCAGTAGCCCAATGCTTAATCTTTTCCATACCCGGGATTCTTGAAACTAGAAAAACTGGTTCTAAAGTTCCTATCAAGGATCATTCAAAAAGAAGAAGAAGACCTCTGATGAAATGGATTGACACAATGTCTGCACACACACAAAAGGCTCAAATATGGCAACAATTGTGAGAGGGCACATGACTGGGCGGTGTTTTGTTCTGTCATACATACTTGAGCTAGAATAGACTGGGTAACACCTAACAACAATGGCAAAGTTGATATACAAAAATAAATAAGCCAGTGTTGCCAAGAAAGCAGGGGAAAGAAAGAAGATTGGTAAGTGAGGCTTGGAGTGAGACTCCAGAGTGAGTGCTGTGGAGTCAGCTCGGCCCTCACACCTTGAAAGGCCACTCCTCGTGCCCGTCAGGGATTCCGTTTCTTAATCAGTAAACTAAGGCTCAGGTAGGGGATCTATCAGCTTGCTTTCCCGTTTCTTTCATCTTGGTTGTTACTCATTTCTTACTTCTCTGAAAATCACATGTGAGCATTCCTCTGCTGCACAAGTGCACACGTTTCTTCGAGGCACGTGTCTGATATGAAAATCATTTATCTTTCACTCACTCTATGCTTTAACTACTTGGAAGAAGAACAACCAGAATGCTTCTCAGAAGTTAGGATGGGGAGACTTGGTCTCATGTACTTTGAACATGTTATCTGGAGAGACCAGTCCCTACAAAAGGCTATGTATTATGCCTGTTGAAGTAAGGGTCAGCTGAAAAGAAGGTGGGCCCTCGACCAGATGAATTGGCACAGGTGTTGCAGCGATGGGCCCAAACAGAACCACTGTGGGGATGATATAGGAATGCACAGTGTTCTGTTGTACGTCAGCTCATCATGAGTCAGAACTGGCTTGACAGCACTTGCTAGCAACATAGAATACTGAAGGAACCCACGTGGCTCAGTTGGTTATGCTTTCAGCTGCTAACCCCGAGGTCACCAGTTCTATCCCACTGGCTGCTCTGAGGGAGAAAGATGAGGGTTGCAAAGTCTATAAAGGTTGATAGTCTCAGAGACCCCAGGAAGCAGTTCTCTTCTGCCCTAGAGGGTCACTGGGAGTTGGGATTGATGGCGCTGGGGTTTTTGTTTTTATAGAATACTTATCATGGTTAACTGTTGATGAGTTTTTTAAAATCATCAATCCCAGGAAGAAAGAAAGAAAGAAAGAAAGAAAGAAAGAAAGAAAGAAAGAAAGAAAGAAAGATTGTGAAGCTGTTACAAGGTGAGGTCATGTTTTCTTTGGTTGTACACGGACTCAGTGGGAGTTGGAAGCAATTCAACAACATTTAACTGACTGACCTGGTTACCAGACTGTTTTCTGACTGATCTTATTCTAAGATTGTTAGTTTGCATTTCCCAGGCTGGGTGATCCACTCTTTAAAAATCCAAACAGGGGCTGAACCCCGGTGGCGTAGTGGTTGTGTGCAGGACTGCGGCCCACTGGGATGGAGGTTCAATTCCAGCAGCAGCTATACAGGAGCAAAAGGCTGGGCCGGCTACTCCCACCACCAGAGGGCAGCGATGCCCACCCCCCCCCCCAAAAAAAATCCAGACAGGCAGCTTAGCAAAGGACCTCAAAGACTCGCTGGCCCTCTAGGTGAACTTTGTGGGTAGGTAGGAAGAAGAGCTTTCCCTCTGATGCTATCCTGTCCTGAAGGTGGCTCCACCAGGCTCGCTTGGTGGATTTGGTCTGGTCTTGCTCTAGCTTTTTAGCTCAGACAAACCACCAGCAGAGGTGGGTCTGGAGGGAGAGCCTTTTAGGAGTCTGAATAGAAGGAGGGAAGAAAGAGGCGAGCTCAGAAACCCCACTGTGTGAGGATGCTCTCCTCAGGGCAGGGAAGGGGGAGAGAGACCCAGAAACCAAACTCAGCAGGTATCTTAGCTGCCGAAAACTCCTTCAGGGAGGATCACCTGGTTGGGAGAAGCTTTCACTCAACAGAGCACCCAGAAGACGGTTCAAGCCCGATCCGAGAGTAAGGTGTGATGAAATGAGTCAGTGTCTTCCTCTATGGAACAGTGTGTCCTTATAGAATGGAGAGTCGGTCCCTGAATGACACAAGAAGCTAAGCATGTAACCCAAGTGTTAGAGGTTTGAATCCTTCTGGAGACACTTCAGAAGAAAGACTACCCAAAGTTGCTGTCTTGAAAACCCTGTGGAGGAATACTACTCGGCACACCATGATTGGAATTGACTTGACAGCAGCTGGTAACTGGTGTGAGAGACTGAGCCCAGGGTTTGTCGGTGTTTTTTTTAACAGACAAAAGTAATTCTTACACAGGAAAATTGGAAAATCTTTCATACTTATATTTGGCAAAGACTTTCCAGTAAAAGACGATTTGAAGGGATTCCATGAAAGAAATGAAAGACAGTGCTTAGGAATGCTTGTGGATGTGCCTTCTCTGGAATCCAGAGAGGGAAGTGGGGATGGCCAGAGAGCAAGAGGAAGTTAACCTTCCATTGAAGAGAGGGGAGAAGCAAAAAAAAAAAAAACCTGGAAAATAAATATACTAGTCCAGGATGACCAATATCCATGAGTGGTTCTGCAAATGGATTGACATAATATAGGTTAAACAACTCTTCCCCTCGGGAGAAAGGCATCACCCCAGCACCAGACCCCTGCATGGGAGGCACTGTTTCTCCATGGAATTATGAGAGGGAGTCTGAGGATCTCAGATCCCCCCATTTCCAAAGGTTTTTCCATGTAACCTCAGAGCATTCTTTACCTAACCTCAGAAATGGAAAACATGCTGCATTCTTGCCCGTGGCTAGGCAAAGGACTGAATTCAGTTCAACTGAAGTAATTGCTAAACTCCTACCATGAGTCCAGTCTCTTGCTATAGGCTGGACAAACAGTAGCGAAGCCAGGAATAGAGGCCTTGGTATTAAAGGGTTTCTAGCTTGAGAGATAAGCTGTGTCATGTGTGTCAGGGGCAGTGGTAAAGCAGTGCTAGGATTTCTGCCCTTCAAGCAGGAGACTCAAGCGTGACTCCTGGCTAATACACAGCCTGAATTCCACCCATCTAGCAGTGCACGCTTGTATGTGGCTCTCTATGATGCTGGGCACGTTTCAGTGGGGTTTCCAGGCCAAGACAGCAAAGAAGAAAAACCTGTCACCTGACTTCTGAAAATCAGCCAGTGAACACCAATGGGTCACAAGTGTCTGATACTGCAGTGCATGGGGCGGGGGGCGGGGGGCGGGGGGGGGAGGTGGAGAGAAGGGGGGAAGAGGAGCCTCGAATCAGGAGCCATTGTGATGACAGTTCATACAACAAATCATATGAGCCACAGAACCCACCCAAGTCCAGAATTAACTCACAGAGTCAGTGGAACCAAAAGTGAGGTCGAAATTCAGAGACAACAGAAAGAGAACAGTGGGCTGGGTGACCAGCAAGAACTTTTCAAAGAAAGCAGAACTTGACGCCCCTATGCATCGGCAAGCATACAACTTCTCCTTCTTTTGCTCATCCTTCAGCCTACAAGAGTCCTGAGGGAGAAAGAAGTAACGTCTCTCCTGAAAGTCTAGAGGGGAAGCTCTATATTAGAATTTTCTCCTGTCCTATCTTTTTTTCATTCTGCGTGTTTGGAAAGGGAACATATTTTCCAGTTATTACAGCCAAAACACAGAAAATAAATCGAGGAGAAGAGCAGACTGGACAGACCTGGAAATTGAATTAAAATATCTAGACTTGGTGAAGACACTGTGAAATGGTTTTCTCCTCAAAGTCACTGCTCAGCCGAGGATAGATTGCTGACCAGACCCCTCAAAGGGATCATGGGACATATTCTTCTCCCTGACTACTCCACCCAACCCACTGTCCACTCCGTTTCCTCCAGAACTCTTTTGCAGATGGTGCCTTGCTGGTTCCCAGAACTGATCTGGAGCAATGATTAACGGACCCAAATTCCTGGTACCATCGTTCTCTTTTTCTACACCTTGACAAATGCTTAGGCTGCACTAAGATGCTGTGAATCACTTAAGAATGATAGCCAAGATGTTGGAGAAAAACTAAGAATTTGCCAGACCTAAGGCCAGTTCTGGAAAAACTATTGTGAGGAAGAAGGTAGGAATCCGTGAACTGCCTTTTGCGGCCACCAGGTTTTCACTGGTTCTCTATGGACATCTTTCCTGGGCCCATTCCCATGGACAAGACGAATTTGCATTACTATCAGCTTTTTCTCCTATCACACAGCCGAAAAGCCTGAAAATGAATGGCGCAGACCTCCATGGGACCCGTTACAAATAAGGACCATTTTACCAATAAGTCATCCATGAATAGAAGCACAAACTGGTGTGGGGGAGGAGAGGAAGGAAGGGCTTACATGTCATTAGAAAATATATTTCCAATGAAGTGCATTTTTCAGGTGTTAATTATTTAAGGTTATACTTGTGGTCTTTTGATTTACATAATAAACTTATTTTTAATAAAATCAAGAAATGGAGGGCATACATGTGTGATTTCTTCTTAATACATAGAGCTTCCTTATCTTCTGATTTTGCTTTTAAGTCCCGGTGGTTGTGGCGGTCCTGTGCTTATGTTAATTTCATGACTGAGATGGAGGGGTGGAGTCTGGCCTGTCAATCTGGAAATAACCATTGAGTAGCCAATGAGGCCTCCGTGTGGGCGTGGCTTTTTCCTGAGCTCAGATGACTGGGCTTATGGAACCCCTTTCCTTCTTCCAGAAGGAGTTCCAGAATCATGGGCAGAGGTGCTCTGAGGAGAAAGGGGATTGTCAAGAAAAGGTATACAGAATCTTGCCATAGAGAATTTCCAACCCAGGCACTGCCTGATCTAAGGGGGATGCTCAGACGTTGAAGAACTGCAGAGATTTTGAGAGCCAATTCAGAACCCACTTGCATCCTTACCTGGGACACCAACATTCACTGTAGCACTGCTTGCCATCACCCAAAGGCGGCACTGACCCACATGTCTACCAACCGATGAATGGATCAACAGTGTGTAGAACAGAAGCCATTCGAGCTTCAAAGAGTGCGGCGTTATGGATCGAGTTTCAGGTACAGTGGAGCCAAAGGAAGATTGCTGTTAGGTGTCAGTGAGTCCATCCTGGCCCATAGCGACCCTCGGTCCAATAGAAGGAAACACTGCCTGGTCCTGTGCCATCCTCTCCATTCCTCCTGTGCGCATCGTTGCAGCCACTGTACCAATCCACCCCGCGGGGGGGCCTTCCTTGTTGTTGCCCCTTTAGTTTACCCAGCATGAGGCGGCATCAGGGAAGCCATAAGGAGCATTGAAGTCCTGAGACATCCTGAGGATGAAACGTACATGTCATGCCAAGTGAAATTCAAGAAACAAAACAAGCCCTCTACTATTGCATTGCTCCAGACTCACCGTGACGCTCTAGGACTTCGGGGCTTTCTAGGGCTGTTTATCTTTACAGAAGAAGACTGTGACTTTTCTGTTATGGAGCTGTGGGTGGGGTCAAATCTGACCTTCGTGTAATCAACGAAACACAGGTAATTATCTTTCTGGTATTCTCTGTCCTAAGTCAAGAAAGGCCCCCCTGACATCAGCAATGTCCTCTTCTGAATTGTTTCATGCTGAAACATGATTTGAATTTGATTTGAAAGCTACTGTTGAGTTCTTTTACAATTGTACCATTTGAACGTATTAACAAGAGTTCCGCAATCATTATCGCAATCTATTTTAGAACACTTTCTTCTTTTTTGTACTCCTCGTTATTAGTTCCCCACTCCACCACCACCATCCCCTTCCCCTGACATAACCCTAAGAAACTACCAGCCTGTTACTCCCCGACAGAGCTCTCTGGAGCTTATATAAAGAAAAATAGAGAAAAAGAAAAAAAGGATAACATAAAATAATAAGAATTGTAGCATATTTCCAATGGCTCAAAAGGGAGAATGATTGACAAGTGTGCAGTTTGAACCTATCTACATCTACCTGAGACCCTTTCCACAGCACTCTATTGGACAGCAAGGCGATTCGCATTTCTGGGCAAAGGACAGCATTTGAGGGTTTGTTGGATAGATTTCCCAGACAAAAAGCATTGGGGCAACCTTCACAAATGAAATGAATAAAGGCTTTTTAGTCTCTTAATAGAGGGCTCTGCAGAAAATATTTTTGGCACTTCAAGTTGTCTTGCCACTCCTTGACTATTACAATAGGCCTTGGAACCAGAACAATGTCCTACAACCTCTTCATCTGCATGACATCAGCAGAATGGCATTTCAAACTCTCCTTTTTAAAAGGCTTTAATCACCACTATAACAAAACACATGCTCTTGACCAATAAAATTTAATACTCAAATAAAAATTCTTGTTTACATGCATTTTTAATATGCCTCTCAGTATGAAAGGAACCATGTTTTCATCTCTGTCTAAGGTGACACCAGCCCAATCACACTGGCCTTGGCCCAGAGAGATGGTGGAGAAGCCAAAGCAGCAGGGAGCACTTTGTGACTTGAAGGTAAACAGTAGCTCTGCCTGCCCCCAGCCCCAGCCCCAGCCCCCTGCCTGTCTAGTTTAAGAACTCTGTCTGCAGCAGGGTAGATGTTCCAATGAACTGTTTTTATGGATCCTTTCAGAGGGTACTTTCCCTCCCTCTACACCAGTGGTTCTCCACTTTCCTCATGTTGTGACCCTTTAATATAGTTCCTCATGTTGTGGTGGCCCTTCCACCCCCACCAACCATAAACTTATTTTCGTTGCGACTTCATCACTGCCATTTTGCTATTATGATGAATCCGGTGACCCCTGTGAAAGGGTCCTTCAACCCGCCAAAGAGGCCACAACCCACAGGTTGAGAACCTCTCTACTCTACACCAACAGTAAGGACAGACCCAGTGGCAGAACAATGACACAAGCACACATCTTCCTTTCTTGTTTTTAACTTGCTCCTCTCCGCACTTCCACGTTTATTCCCATATCCAGTGGACCCATCAGTCAAAATGACTGCCTATTACACTTATCACCTTTTACTTCCTCAAAAATAACTTAAAGCTCTCACTGTAAAGTCCATATGCTCTATTTGATCTCCTTAGGCTAAACTTTCCCCTAAAATTGAAGTGAGACATTCTGATGAGAGCCTACAGACTAGCAAGTTCCAACATCGCCTGTCTTATGAGAATAAGTGCCTTTCTTGCAAGCACTCAGAAGTTACACAGCCTGGCGTTGCTAACGGAAGTAAACAGAGCTCACTCTAACACAGCTTCCAGAAGAGGCCAGCTTCCGATATATACATCATGGGTTAAATAGGCGCAGTTGTACAGTGATAATTAGTATTTATTTTAATAAGGTTATAGAGAGCATGAGACAGAGAGAAATCATAAGAGTCAGACATATATCACATCAGGGTAGCATGCTCACCTCTGCTGATGTGGCCGTCCATGTGGAGACAGCGGGTGGGGGAAGGGATTACATGAGGGAGAGGGACTGAGAGCATCTGGTGATGAGGGGCAGGAGAGAGAGGACCTCTCTCTTATGTCCAATCTTTATATACCCTCTGGTGTCATGCCAGGCCCCCAAGTATAGGTAAGGACATACGTCGCGGGAAGGGGTTGTGCCATATGCACACGTTATATGAAAGGGAGGTATCAGGGTCCCGTGTGACAAGACCAGTGTGACAAGACCAGATCCCAGACTCCTGGCTGTGGCTAAACAGGGTCCATTAGAGATCATTAACAACTGCATGTGAATCCTCCCACAGGCTTCAAAGGAAGGGGACCATCATCTCAACAGCAGGGGGGGTCCGCCCTATAGTGAGACACACAAAGATCTCAGATAACTGGGAGCTTCAGGCAGGGAGAACAGCTAACTTAACTTTCACACCAAATGCTGGTAAATAGTTTGCTTAATATTTTGGAGTATATAATTGGGGAAAAGTCCTGTCTTCATCCCACAACACAGCACTGGGTCCGTTGTGGAATTGTCTTATGTGCTGAGTAGCCGATGGGAAATGGCCCTCAAAGTTGACATTAGAGTTTCTAGTGAGGACTATTTCCTTTTTGGGTCTTTAAACAAAAATGAAAAGGATGTCCTCTTGGTAGAGGAAAGACCCCAATGAGATAGTTTGACCCAGTAACTCCAACAGCGGACTCCAGCCTGCCAATGGTCAGGAAGATGGCACCAGTCTGGGCACTGGAGGGACCATTGTGTTACACGATCATTCCAAGTCAGAGCCACTCGTGGGCAAGTCAGAACAAGCATGCATATTACATTAAGTCACATTTTGTTCTCCTACTTGCCTAAGATTGTATTCAGGATCATGTTAATCATGAATTCGGCTTATGAATAAAATTAAAGGGCTTTAAGTAAGTCCCATACTAACAGAGAAGGACCCTGGACACAAAGAAAACATGTCCGGAAAGCGCTGTTCTTCTTCCCCAAACAAGTCCTGCTGCTACTCATTCTTCCTTTTCTTGGTCTGAACCGCTTGCAAATTCTAGACAAACGACTTCTCTGCCAGAGTTCAGAAAGAGGACGAAAAACCAAAACTAAGCTGACACCATTTTTTGCCCATGATGTCATGCCCTGTCTTTCAAAGCCCACAGGTCTGATTCGATGCCCCTGAGCGTAACTCCACAGTGACAGGCCCAAATGTATTTGGAGAGGGAAGTAACCTTTCAGCTCTGCGGCAGTCATTTTCCCTGTGAAGACAAATATAGCCCAGACTGAAATCACTTAGTGTCAATCAAGGTAACCAGATCAGCTCGGCGTTAATAATGCATCTGGTCACGTGCCCTCACAGAGCGAGCAGTGTGAGCTAGCTACATACTCGCTCCCCGTGACATCCACCGGTGGCTCCGTCCAGCCACAGTTTCCCCAGCCCACCTGGGAAGCCACGGCGTCATTGAATCTGCCACTCACTTTAATTGCTACACGCAGAGAATCATCAGGGCTTGCCACCGAAGGGCTTTGAGAGAACCGGATCTAAAGCTTGGGTGTGGGTGTTGTCATTTGGGGTGGGCTCAAGCTCTGTGGGGCCTCAGAGTTAGACTCTGCCAGATGGCAATGAGAAGGCTTGCATAACTTGGGAAGGTCTCTTTAGGAAAATAATAACAAGCGACAAGTACACAATCTAGAGTAAAGCTTTGGAAAAGCCTTTGCCCGGGAAAGGCCTGGAAGCTTGAGCTTCATTAGCATCATGGAAAATCACGATCACTCCGGTTGTCATGGTAACCCAAAGAACAGTAGCTTATCTGAGTCCTGGATTTGAGATGGATTGGCAAAACACCCTCTCTTAAGAAATGGTTGGGCTGAGCCCCCGTGGCGTAGTGGTTGAGTGCAGGACTGCGGCCCACTGGATTGGCGGTTCAAATCCAGCAGCAGCTCTCCAGGAGCAAGACTGGTCCTCCCACTCTCACCAGAGGGCAGTGATGCCCACCCCCACCCACCCCCAAAAAAAAAGAAAGAAAAGAAAAGAAATTGTTGGCAGTTCTCATGTTTCTAAATAGCAGCGATGCAGGCATAATGCTTGCACTTGGGTTGCTCATCCACAAGGTCAACAGTTCAAAACCACCAGCTCCAAGGGACAAAGACCAGGCTTTTGACTCCCAAAAGAGTTCCCGCCTCCGAAGCCCACAAGGGCAGTTTCCATCCTGTCTCCGGGGGGCTCAGAGTCAGAATTGGCTTGATGACAATGAGGCAGGTTTTATTGTTGCAGTTTTTGTTTATATGCCACCATTGGGGGCTCTAGGCCTACCAGTCTCTCTACTCAGTTGACATCAAGTAGATTCTGATTCAGGGCAACCCTAAGTTTGTCAGAGAATGATGCCCTAGAGTAGGGGTTCTCAACCTTCCTCATGCCACGACCCCTTCATACAGTTCCTCATATGGTGGTGACGCCCCAACCTTAAATTTATTTCCATTGCTACTTCATCACTGTCACTTTGCTTCTGTTATGCATCGAACGACCCCTGTGAAAGGGTCGTTCGACACCCAAGGGGGCCGCGACCCACAGGTTGAGAACCGCTGCTCCGTAGGGTGGTTAGTGGCTGATTGTTCAGAAGGAGATTGCCTGCCTTCTCCCTGAGCCCACTTGTACTGCCAATCTTTCAGGGCATTAACCATCATCTGTGCACCCAGGGACTCTGCCAGTTCCCCAGCCAATTCCATATGCAGGGTGATATTTCCGGTTGGCCTCTATGCGGTAGATTTTGAAAGGTTATGGCTATGTTGAAAATCTTTATTGTGGTGTCATCAAGTTGGTGCTGACTGATGGCGAGCCTATGTACTCGTCCAGCAGAATGTAATGTGCTGCCCGAACCTTATGATTGTAGCCCATCAGTACAGTGGCCCATCGTTTCAGCCACTGTATCCATAGAGCTCACCTGGGTTTTTCCTCCTTTTCACTGTCCTTTTACTTTTCCAAACATAAGATCCCTTGCCAGGGACTGGTCTCTTATAATAGCATATGCAAAGTAAATAAGACACGAGTCTTAGTTTTACCCAAAGAATCTGTGATAAAACTTTTAGGAGGTTGACATAGACTCAACCACCAGGAAAAGACATACCACAACAATAGAGAGAGGTGAAACCCTTGAAGCAGACAAATTGCAGCAGCCTATTTTAATTCAGTATTTAGAAGCTCGTTTGTACTACAAACGAGAATGTCGGAGAGCGTGCCATTAGCTTGTGATTTGGGTTCAACCTTTAAAAATGTTAAATAAATTGAATTAAATTAAGCTATTGAATACATTGAAAGGGAGAAATGGTATGACCTCAATCACTGACTCACACCAATCCTAAAGGACAGAAATAAACTGCCCAACAGTGTCTCCAAAACTGAAATCTTCCGTGAAGCACACCGCTACGTCTTTCTCCCATGATGCAACTGGGAGATTAGAATTGCCAGTCTTTTGATTAGCAGCTAGGAATGTAACCCCTGTGCCACCAGAGTTCTTTGATCAAACCCCATGGAAGCAGAAAATTAATGGATTAAAATCTAACATCAATGGCATATATTCTTGATGCATGTGTTCACCACAATAGAAGACAGAGGAATTACTATTATTTTAACTTTCTCAGAAAACAAACAGTAAAAAACTCTTTGCAAGCTAGAAATAAAAGACATTTTTTTCCGGGCATAGATTGTCAAATAGAAACCTAGATCAAACACCATAAGGAGGGGCTTCAAAAAGTTCATGGAAAATTTTCTAGCCACAAGAAACTGTCAACAGATGGGATACAGAGCTATACCTCGAGGTCACAAAAGCCACAAATTTATAAAATACTTAATAAACCTAGCTGAAAATCTTCAAGACCCAATTGAAGAAAATGATAACATGTTACTACTGAGTGACATAAAAGTAACTAATACTGAGTAACTACTGAGAGACATAAAAACTTAGTAAATGGCGAAAACAATCCTTTATGGTTGAGGAGACGTGACATTGTAATGATGTTCATTTAATGCAAATGATCTAGAAAATGCAGTGAAATCATAAATCCCACTGGAATTATCAGATAATACACCCAACTGATTCTAAAAGTTTCCTAGAAGTGGAGGCCTAAACAAATATCCAAGACACTTTTGAAAAAAAAAAAACACTTTTGAAAACTAAAACAGTTTTAAAAGAGAGAGTTCAGCAGAAATACCTAAGTGGGGACCCTCAGATATACAGAGAACATACAAAGTGCATGTCACTGCAGTTCCCTGAGAGGACCTGAGCTCCCATGAATTGGGAAAGCCTGGAGATCACAGCTTGTTGCGTTTCCCCAAACTCCACCATGAAAAACAGGTTGGCGTGCTGGCCATGACCAGTCTGCCAGGGAAACTAGTCGATGATGACGAATCCTGACTTGGTGCTTCCTGGGGCTGGACGTATCCTCAGTTATATATCCTGAAACTCCAGACTGGGTTTGAAAGCATTTGTTTGAAAACCACTTCGTTCAAACCTATGATCAAAGTCATCTCTTGCTATCACACCACACCGTCCATAAAGATTAAATCAGTGGTTCCCAACCTTCCTGATGCAACGATCCTGTAATGCCACATGCTGTGGTGATCCTCGTGGGGAAAAAGAGGAAGCCAATTAGAGCCTACATATAACCTCCTCCCTGGGGTACGGACAACAGGGACGTGGGTGAATGGATACATCGGACAGTGAATATGACAAAATAATAGTAATTTATAAATCATCAAGGGTTCATGAGGAAGGCGAGAATGGGGAGGGAGGGTAAAATGAGGAGCCAATACCAAGAGCTTAAGTAGAAAGCAAATGATGATGATGGCAAAAAAATGCACAAACGTGCTTGGCATATGGTGCGTGTATGTTTGGGTTGTGATAAGAGTTGTATGTACCCCCCAATAAAAGTAATTTTAAAAAGGGCTGAGCCCCGGTGGCATAGTGGCTGTGTGCGGGACTGCGGCTCACAAGGTTGGCGGTTCAAATTCAGCAGCAGCTCTCCAGGAGCAAGGCTGAGCCTCCCACTCCTACCAGGGGGCAGTGATGCCCCCCCAAAAATTATTTTTAAAAAATGATAGAATGGAGGGAAACATGTTTTGTTGCTATTTCATCACTGTCATTTTGCTACTGTGATGAATTGGACAACCCGTCAAAGGATTGTTCATCCCCCAAAGGGGTCACGACCCACAGGTTGAGAACTTCTAGATTAAATGATCATGATCAGGCATCATACATATAGCTGGTGACACTAATAGTATAATACACACAGTGACTCAAGTCCATCACCTTGTGCATTATTTAAAAGTGTACCATGATATGTTTTCTCTCTAACAACTCCTTTTTCAAGATTCTCTATTTGGAGGTGCTAGGCCTGGCTGTTGCTTATCACAAATCAAGCCCTACTACAAAGCTATGGGAAAGAAAGCATTGTGATGTTGGACCAGGGGCAGCAAAATCACTCAGGAGAGCATAAAGGGGAGTCTGGAAGTCAACCCATCAATACACAGAAATGTATCATAGGATAAATATGTCACTTTGGTGGAAAAATATAGCCTGACTATCCAAAGAGTGTAACTGGAGCAACCTACTGGCATTTGGAGGGGGGTAACAGATAAATTGATACCACTACCCTTCACTATTCCAAAATATAACATCCAGATGGAATAAAGGCATATATAAAATGCAGAATTATAAAGCATCAGTGAATGCAACAGAGGTAAGGTGTGGTGCAGCAATTTATTTGGATTGGTCATCATCTTTGTCATTCCGACCAAAGGACTGGTTGAGACCAGGCAGACTGTATGTATTTCCTCTTTTCCTGATTAGTCTAGGTCAAAGGAAGTATGGGAAGACGCTGACGGAATCGGTTGTGGGTGATTAGCAGGTTTAATTGTGTATATAAAAATTTTGAGCTCTAACATGAGGATTAATCAATTTTGTCATCCCACTGGGTATCCTATAAGCAGAATTCAATGATTTCACTACTAGCAGTAGAGCATATCCTTTGAACCCCGATATACTTGTGCGCTGAATGTCTGCCATCCAGGAGACAGAGCTATAAACTCAGAAGAGTAGCAGGGAGAGGAGTGGTGGCAGCAGAACCAAGAATCAGAGTACAAGACAGAGAGCAGTGGGTTTCCTGTCCCATGGAGTGAATAGAGTTGCCTTTAAGCAGGAGGTTTGTTTGCCAACCCATGGAATTAGGACTGAATGTCTTCATTCTGAGGCTTGTGGTGGATCGGAGTGTCCTGTGGACATCTATCAGTGGCATTAAAGGACCTTTTTGTCATTGCCCATAGCCAAGGGGCTTCATGGGGGACAGGTTGAGGACCAGAGAAAGGCTTGTGTGAAGATGTGGCTGAGAAGATGCTGTCCTGACTGAAGAACTGTATTCTGAACATTTCTGATACTGAATTGTAACTTTCTAATTTCTCTCATAAACTCCATAATAGTGAATAATGTCTGAATTGGAAATGCAGGAAAACCCCAAGTAAGTTCTAGGCATAAAAAAACTATCAGCCTCACTGAGCTCTAGTGATTTGAATTGATTTAACAATATTGAGAACTCGTTTTCTTACCTGACAGGTTCATTAGGCTTTGGTTTGTCTAAGAAAGCTCTTACTTTTTCTTCATTTTGAGATAATTTTGTTGGGTATTAATTTCTAATCTGACAGGGGGGTTTTTGCCAACAGCTTGAACATGTTATTCCATAATGTCTGGCATACATAGTTTCTAATGAAAAGTTTGCTGTTATTCTTGTCTTCATATCTTTTGTCTCTAATTGTCATCAAGATTTTCTCTATTCTTGAGACAGTTTAAATATGAAAACAACAGTTTATTTTATTTTCATTTTCGTACTGCTTACTATTCCCTGGGGTTCATTGACCCATGATTTAGTGTTTGTATTTAATTTTGGAAAATTCTAGCCATTACTTATTTAAGTCTTTCTTCTGCTCTTGTCTCCTTTACTTTTGATGTATCCTACATGATTTCATGTATCCCTGCAGACATTGCATGTTCTGACCTGCTTCTCTTTATCTTCATTTTTTTTCTTTTTTTTTCTTTATTTTGGTTCATTTCTGTTGATCTACATTCAAGCTCATTGGTTGCTTTTGTTTTCTGTTGTGTGTTTGCTTTGTTTTGTTTCTAGTGTACAAATAAGCCCACAAAAGAATTCCTCCCCTCTGTTACCATGTTTTTTATTTCTAGCATTCCCACAGATCCTGTATTATCGTTTTGGTCTCTCTACTGAAGCTACTCTTCCACTATTGCAGGTTGTACACCTTTTCCATTACTGTCTTTAACATACAAACCATACCTCTTCAAGCTTTCTGTCTCTTCCTTGCAACATCTGTGTTATATTGCGATTCCATTGAGTGCTTTGTTTCTTGATAAAAGCATTTCTGGTAGAATAAACAAAATGTTCAGTGTTGGGCCTCTGTCACCTCTAATACTGCTATCACTACTTCCTTTGACCTTCTCAATGCCCCAGCACCTGACCTTTGACATCTTCCAGTGTTTCAGAACTTACCCATGCTGTTCTCTCTGCTTGAAACAGTCTTCTTCCAACAACTTTGCCTGGATAATCCCTGCCCACCCTTGACGGCTTGTTTAAGACAGATCTTTTTTTAGAAGGCCTTCGACAGCCACTGAAGGATTTCAGTGACCCTCTTATATTCTCCCATGACAACCAGTACTGTTCCCTAGACAGCACTTGTCACCCCCCTGATTATTTCCCCACCCATGTACTTAGAACTCTGTTAGAGAAGGGACTGTGTCTACCTTTTTCACTTCAGTACTCCCACACAGAGGCCAGAGCATCACACGTGGATACGCTGAATGAATGAAATCATACTGCCTATAAAGGAAGGTAAGACAACCCATAAAATAAAAATGGAATTATGTCTGGGTATGCTAAATATCAAAGAGCGTTCACGAAAGCTAGTGCGTAAGATGAAGTAGCCAGGGAAAGCTGGATGAAGTTACTGGAGGAAGTTTCCCTGACAAGGAGGGAAAAGGCTGGCCTTCGCAGGCGTTTTACCCCAGGGAGGAAAGCAGCAGAGGAACTAGTAAGCTGTAGGAGATCAAGGTCCGCAGCAGGGCTCCATGTGAGCTGAGTGCTGCAGACAAAGCTGGACCAGGCTGGGGAGGGCCTGGAAGACTATGCTAGGAATTTGATTGGTTTTTTTTTATTTTAAACAAAAGGGACTCTCTCACGGTTTTTTGAGTGGGGTGGTGGCATCCATGGAGCCAAATTTCTGACTCTTCGATCTTGAGGCAGGTGAAATGGAACAATGGAAGTCGATGTAGCCACCCACCATCACATGTGAGGGGGTGAGCTCTTCCTTGGATGAATGATTCCTTTGTTCTAGTTTTAGCTTATAATTAAGGGACACTTGGTCTAGGAGGGGATTTCAAAAAGTTTTTGAGAAAAAGAAAGAATGAAAAGATAGTAGGATTTCTCCATGAACTTTTTGGAACCTCGTGGATGGG